>BROE01000010.1:8319638-8501509 GCA_036571765.1 Plecoglossus altivelis | reverse complement strand
GGGAGAGAGAAAAGGATGAAAAATGGGAGTAGGAGGGTTTTAAGCTGCAAACAAAGAAAAGATGAGTGAGCGAAAGAGGAGAAGAAAGAGCATGCAGATTGACTAAAAGAGAGTCACGTCAAAGCTAAATGCACGAATAATGCATCTGTCTGTTGAAATGTAAATCCAAAATCAGTTTTGCAACGTAAAAGCTATATTATTCTCCTAAAGGAATGAAGAAGACCTATCTTCACTCTAAAATGTGTCGTGAGGTGGTCAGGGTGTGTAGATGAGGCTGTAGGAAAAGCCTATTGTACGTATGTGCCTTGTGCCCTTGACAAACGACCCGGTTTGGTTTGAAAGGAAAAGCCCTGCAGGCTGTCCTTACTTAAACACATAGAGGTGTAATCACAGGAGGCTGTGCAGCAGAGAAGCTAGCCTGACTGACTGGAGACTGGGTCAGTCCTGTAGAAAGAAACCAGGTGACATAGCTGTTAGAGACATGGTCCAGTTAGACAGGAGAGCAGGGCCATAGCCAGAAGTCCTGGAGAGTGAGAGAAAGGAGGGCCTGATATACATCTCCCTGCTCTGGTCTCAGTGCACCGAGCTGCTAATGAGCACTTACCAAGTGTTTGAACTTTAATACGACCCCTCTGATTTGACTTGGATAAGCAGCATCAATGCTGGACCGCGTTAAAATGATAGCAGTGAGCAGAGATGTAATCTAGTCTAAATGGACAGTGGACTCTGGGCTGTGGTGTCAGGTTCACCTTGTTGGAGGCCTGGAAAGACCTTTCCTTTGTTCTGAGAAGGACCAAGGCACTAATTTTCTGTCTTTGTTTTAACAAGAACAAGAGGTGTATACTTCAAACTTTATGTAGCAATGTGTGTGTAAGTGTGTGTATGCACGCACAAGGCGTACGTGTGTGCGTGCATGAGGTGTTGGTGTGTGAGAATGTGTGTGCGTATGCCAGGTGGCAGGTTTGAAAATGTCATTTTGTATCCTGAGGTGTAATTACTGTAACATTAAATCAAATTTCCAGTGCTCTACAGTACAGGCCATAAAGCCATGATAATGATGCCATTAGTTCCTTTATGGTTAGAATAACCATCATTATTACATCAAAGTCAGTCAATTCTTACAGCAATTTTCATTAAACAAAAACTAATATACCCTCTCTGGGGGCAGTGTTCTTCGCCTATTCAGTGATATCAAGTCGAACCTCAATATCAGTCACTAAGCCTTTGACATTTGGCAACATATGTTTAGTAGATGATGGCCATATATTCAGTCGTTTCTAGGGTATTTGGCTGATCTCATGAGGTTACATTGTAAACCACTAAGGGGAGACGGTTCACAATCCCATGGTAATCCAGTCAGTGAGAGACTTGATCTTCTTCTGATGAAAATGACAGATCTAACCATGATTTACCTTGTTAAGTTTTTGGCTTGTTAAGGTATCAGGATAGGGAGTAATGGGGAGTTTGATATCACCAGCTCTTAAATCAAAATCAAAATGCTTGCCAGATGGCGACAGCTCTGACCAAAAATGAAGTCTGCAGTCTCAGGCTCTTATTTTAGAAGCAGACTTTTATACCATGTGGTTGTCTGAGAGCATAAGGCGGAAGGGGTAAGAAAAAATAAAAGTTGAGCTTGTTCATGAACAACGATGACTCAACCATGTGAGCTCTGTAAGCTTGGTGAATTCCTCATTTAGAATTTTTGAATGCTGCGCCTAGTAATTATGTCATGCAGATAATATGAAGTTGTATGGTTTTGTATTAGCATAGTATTTGCACGAGGGGTCCAAAGCCATGTACCCATCCAAACACAGCGAGATGCCAGTATACACACACAGACACGCACGCTGTTTACAACCGACAGTTAGCTGGTCTTAACAGATTTAATCTAATTTTCGATCTTTGAAAGACCCAGAGCAGGTTGTCAGCACTCTTGTTGTGACGTTTGTCCTGGGTGTCCTGACTGTCCTGGGTGTCCTGACTGTCCTGGGTGTCCTGGGTGTCCTGACTGTCCTGGGTGTCCTGACTGTCCTGACTGTCCTGGGTGTCCTGGGTGTCCTGACTGTCCTTGGTGTCCTGGGTGTCCTGGGTGTCCTGACTGTCCTGGGTGTCCTGGGTGTCCTGACTGTCCTGGGTGTCCTGACTGTCCTGGGTGTCCTGACTGTCCTTGGTGTCCTGGGTGTCCTGGGTGTCCTGACTGTCCTGGGTGTCCTGGGTGTCATGGGTGTCCTGGGTGTCCTGACTGTCCTGACTGTCCTGACTGTCCTGGGTGTCCTGGGTGTCCTGGGTGTCCTGACTGTCCTGACTGTCCTGGGTGTCCTGACTGTCCTGGGTGTCCTGGGTGTCCTGGGTGTCATGGGTGTCCTGGGTGTCCTGACTGTCCTGACTGTCCTGGGTGTCCTGGGTGTCCTGACTGTCCTGGGTGTCCTGGGTGTCCTGGGTGTCCTGACTGTCCTGGGTGTCCTGACTGTCCTGGGTGTCCTGGGTGTCCTGGGTGTCCTGGGTGTCCTGACTGTCCTGGGTGTCCTGACTGTCCTGGGTGTCCTGGGTGTCCTAACTGTCCTGACTGTCCTGGGTGTCCTGGGTGTCCTGGGTGTCCTGACTGTCCTGGGTGTCCTGACTGTCCTGACTGTCCTGACTGTCCTGGGTGTCCTGACTGTCCTGGGTGTCCTGGGTGTCCTAACTGTCCTGACTGTCCTGGGTGTCCTGGGTGTCCTGGGTGTCCTGGGTGTCCTGACTGTCCTGGGTGTCCTGACTGTCCTGACTGTATTAGATCTACTTGGAGACTATTCCACACTGTAGCACAAAACATCCTGTGATAAATCAAAGCAAACAAAGACATTTAACGAGTACCTGAAGGTAGAGTAAAGAAATGCATGGAAGAATCTACTCCTTTCACTTATTCATTCATTTTATACTGCTGATCCCTGGGAGGGATAACAGTGCTGCTTGTCCCCGTTTGGGGTCACGGGTGACTGGAGCCTAACCCAGTAACTTTGGGCCATAGGCAGAGTACACCCTGGACTGGGGCCAGCAAGTTGCAGGGCAAAATCTATTTCTTAGAACATAAATTCGGAAAAGTAAACACTCCTTTCCCATCTCTATGTCCTGTAGCTTTATAATGTGTCACGAAGGCCAAATCCCCTCCCATTATAGCTTCTCTGCTGCTGTTCAGGTCAGCCTTGTCAAAATGTAAAACCTTTGCTTTCAAGTAATTGCTAATGATTTACTCCCTGAAAAAAAAATATATAAGAACTGATCTATTTGTCCAGAGAAGAACATCCCATTTAAAGAGAACATGTTGGATTAGCCGACAATTGTGAATAAAACACAATAATCAGAACCAGAGGCATTATGACTAGGACAGATATGAGAATAGTTTTTTAAGGATTTATAACCTAAAACTTAATTGATGGAAAAGAAAGCTTCTGGTTTTATTTGGTAAGTGCTTACTTTAGCTTATATCCCCAACAACAAAAAGAAAATACAAAAGATGTATTAAGTTCAGTTGGGACTCGCAAATGCGGCTTCATCATCAGGACAAGTCAAGTACAGTGGCTCATTATTGAGTCTCCAGCAGTAGTGATAAGTGACCGTCTGGTTCAGGGTCTCAGTGGAGGGGAAGTCCTGTAATAGCTGAGACGGCTGGGCATCTGTCTCTCTCTGGTTCCAGCACAGAGATCAGGGGTTCATCTAAAAAAAAATGTCCATGCTAATGTGTTGCATATGGGCTGATATTGAACTGCTGTATAAAGTACATACTCAATGTTGATGGCAAGTTTTCAAGGTGCTGTACCAAACTGTTTTAGCATCAGAACCAGCGTTTTTTGCATTGGTTATAACATTTCATTCTCACCCAGAGAGGTGAAAGATCAGCGATCATTGACTTTGCAAAGGACTCGACTGTTATTCCCCGAATCTCCCCTGAAGTAGAACTAGCTGTAAAGTATATGGAATGACTGTTCCAAGGAACAATCACACCGTAATCCATTTGTTTACTTAACACTATCCACCCAGGGATAACCTCACTTTGACCTTTCTCTGAATTTTAGACTTCAGGATCTTGTATCCAATCCCCTTTTAGAATTAAATGCTTCAGTTTATTTATGAAATGATGTAACAGGGGATGCATTTGCTTAATACCCTTCGACATTTATGATTTGCCATTAGCTATCTGTAGTTTTCATTTCAGTCTCAGTTGCTATTTACAATTCCGAAAGAGATACTTGACTTAACTTGATGGCACGTCAAAAAAGTTCTGTAATTGTGGAAGCAGTCATTTTTTACACTTGCAATGGATGAATAAGCCACATTGATGTCATTTCCAAACAGTTCAATTTCATTTGCATCTTTGTAATTTGGAGCTATGTAAAAAATGATATAAAACTGCAACGAGAGATCATACACAGT
Organism: Plecoglossus altivelis; assembly: GCA_036571765.1. Lineage (NCBI taxonomy): Eukaryota > Metazoa > Chordata > Actinopteri > Osmeriformes > Plecoglossidae > Plecoglossus > Plecoglossus altivelis. Next base: position 8,497,099 of record BROE01000010.1, on the reverse strand, counting down.
CTTGACATGGTTAACATTGTTGAAAGCCATTAGGTTGATGGTGGGTCTAAAACTCAAACTCTAAAAGTCCAACATCCTTTTTTACACTTGAATAGACATTTCATTCAGAGAAGCTGTCTAGACGAGCTTGCTGAGCAGAGGCCTTGGTGTCTCGTTTTAAGTCTTAATCAAGCAGGCAGGAGGAGAGAGAGGCACGTCGGCATAGTCTTGAATAAAAGCCAGAGTAAAAGCCCTGAAGTACTTCTGATGTCTCCTTCCTCTTCCCCTCATCTGAGTCCAGTGGTCACAGGATGTGACCTCACATCCTGTGACACTCACACAAAGCAGGAAAATAAAACCACTGGAATAAATGGGTTGTAATTTGCATGACTTGTTCCTTTAATAGGCGTTGAATTCAACACATTAACACCATTTCAGATGCTGACAGACTATTGATTAATTCGGAATATCTTGATAATAATAAGAGAATGAATGTGCCCGAATGAACAGACCTGTTCAGTACAATACTTTGTATTCAGTACACTGTGTGAAGGGACTGGTGTTTTACAGAGCTTGCGCATCAAGATACAATCATATCTAGCACACACATGGAGCCGTATCTGTGGAATACGTTGCTTTAATAATGCAAAGAGATTGTCCTGATGCAGGTGCCGAGCTGTGAAGCAGCGACAATGTCACTGAAGGATGAGCATAAGGTCATTGTTGAATGTAATTTATTTGTGTGTGTGTGCGCCTGTGTGGATATGTGTGCGTGCGCCTGTGTGGATATATATGTGTGTGTGTATGTGTGTGTGTGGGTGGAAAGGGTGGGTTGGACAAAGACAGAGATAGGTAGAGAGAAAGAGGGAGAATGACAGAGAGATAATCATAAATCCTTGACATACCCTTCAGAATACATACTTTAGAGACAAGCTGGTCTTTTCTGGAACTGAGGTTTTACTTGTCCCATACATACCCATGCTACTGTCTGACCACCACAACCCTAACATATAGATATCAAACCACAGATTACAGCACTGAACAGACGAAAACATGTTTGTATAACTGAGGGTTAACCAGGCAAATCAACTATACAAATTAAAATACAATAATAAACTTCATTTTAGTCTTCAAATAAAAACTGTGTAGACTGTTCTGATTTACTTTCTCAGCTATGAATGCATGTCCACCTTAGAGATGTATGAAATAGATTTTCCTTAATTAAGCAAAATTAAGACGCTCACCATGTGAATATGTTATTGGATTTATTTTTTCTAGCCGCTCCTTCATTATTCTGGCTAATTAAGATTTAGCTCTGTGTTGTCCTCTGTTGAGTCCTTTGTCACCACAGTGTAAGTGATCCGCATTGATTTTATTTGCTCATTTCTTTTTAATTGCATGGCTTGTGTCTCAGTGTAACCAAATATCCCCATAACCTCCCGATTCATGAGAATTCTAGATGATATCCCCCGCTGTCCTCTGAGGAAGGACTTGACATGAATATGTTATAAATAAGTTGCCCAAAAACTCCCCCACGATTCAGTACACCATACTATATTTTACTTTTAGAGGTTCTGTTCACAGCTCAAATTGATTTGTTTGTTGATATGTCTTTTCCAATTGAACAAATGTATCTATATTTTGAGGAATTCTCACAACGTGAATAACCCTTCTAAAACAGCCTTCCCTTTAAGCTACTGTAGGATTTTTCCACTTTTGGTCAACCTGACATTCTGCTTAGAATATCAATTATTTGTAACAGATGGGAACTAAAATTGATATGGAGCAATAACGTTTACATAAATTATTTGATATCATGAGTCCACAGAAGTGAAATAGCTGTATTTTCAGTATCATAACTCAACATTGCCCGTATACCAGTCAGAACAGAAAAACAAATGCCCCATCGTTTCTGCAAATATTTCATGATTGCTTTGTTGAATGCCGTGTATTGCATGTAAATGAGCTACACGCGATTGGCCAACAACACATAATCCACCTTTAAAGGATCTAGAGGGCAGCATTATAGCCACACATGTCAGTCTGTCTGTCTGACTGACAGCCCATGCTCCTGACTCAGTTTGTGTTTCCTGTACTTGAGTCAACATTGTTGGTGTCGGTGACAGACAAGACAGGTACACACTAGCCAGTTGTCTCCCTGTCACCCAGCTCAATGCTAGATGAGTTGCTCTCACACTTCATAAAAAGGTTCTCAGCCTCACAGACCACCTTCTCCTTCTAGAAGTATACCTTAATAATACACCTTAACCATTCTCTTGGCCCTCTAATCTCTATTTGTAAGATGTTCTGACCTGCAACCCATCTGATCTGCTTGTGGGAAAGACTGTGGGTGAGAGGGGCGGGGTGACTGACTTTCTATTTCAGTTCTTATGTCAGAGTATGCTGAGGGGGTGGGTGGATTAAAGGGGGGGGGCTCTCTTTCGCCTGTGCGAGGGGTAGTTCTTTGACTTTGAAGTAAAATCTGCCTTGAAAAATTGTCTTTAATCCATCTGAAATTGGGATAAAATCATTTGTGTTTCTTGAGTTTCAAATTCAATTTACTTTACTGACATTGAATAGCTGTATTTTCCCAATTCCACCACTGGAAATATACTAACAGATCCAAACTGAGCTGTGAAAATGGGGGATATTTGGTGCCATTATATGCTTTGCAAAACTAAAATTGGTGCCTGGATGAAGACAGACTGGAAATAATCTTGTTACAAAGTTCAGTTACTTTATTGACCTTTTGCAACAAATGCAATTCCACCCGGAGGGCAACCTTTGCATCTAGCTATACAGATTGTCTGCCATCTCCTATGGAAAATCAGCCCACAACTGAAGCTGTGGCCTATCCATTTCAGGTGGTTCAACCATGTTTCCTGATTGGTTGAGACAATCCACTATAATGGTTTTATAACATCACTAGACTGTGCTTTATTGTTCAAATATATCCCTCAGTGGGAAAAAAGCATGGTTTCTCAGTGTACTTGGACACTACTCAGACAGACACTGTTTCCTGAAATGTAACATTAGCAAGACACCAACCCACTTGTAAATACCCCTGAAATATATGTTTTCCATCATCCTCTCCCACCAGCAGAATCCTGGGTAATTCTTTACTCTGCTCCCTTGTCTCTGTGAAAGGGAGAGATGTAGTGCTCCTAAGAGATCTAGGTCCTCATTCAGCGAAGTCCTGTCCATTACCAACCACCAAACGGTGTGGTACCGTCTGCTCAATGGGTTTATAATGACTGCGTGGACCCACTATAATCTCCCCAGGCCATTTCTCCTCACTTGGTGGAACCAGTGCAAAATCCACAGGAGTGGACAGAAGGTTAGAATCTTCCTGAAGCAGGTTTGGAACAGTCGCTAAATATGTAAAATACATCTATCTGAAAACATTTAGAACACTAGGACATTGGACATTCAAACATTGAAGCAACCATTACAAAAAAATGTTTCCTCGACCCACTGACAAGATGTTTTACTTTAACTTCAAAATTTGAAGACTCACATAAAGAGCATTTTATTTTTAAGGATAGACACATATAAAATGAAGCGTCAGTGGTAAAAACGCGTGGAATTAAAGATAATGAAAAAACTCAAAAGAATGTTTTCAGACCCCACAAATTCAGTCAAGCTCATTAAAAGTTTTCTTTACTACCACATGGCTTTATGGGTTAGTTGAAACTATTTTCTACTGTATGTAAATTGGTTAATTTCAAATTACAGTTGAGGGAGACAGATATTATATTTCATACAGTTTAAAAGGATACGATTGCTCAAAATAGCAATAGCCCAGACATTTCACAACCAGCCGCTGCTCTTCCAAATTAATTGGTTTTGGTGACCAGCTACAAACTCCATGGCTTTCATTCCTTACAAGCAGAAAGTGCTGGAACGAATGTACAGGTACCTTTCAGAAATGGACCAAACTAAGGGGTAAAAGCAGCACAAGTGTACATGAGCTTTTGTCAACAGCCGAGAGATCTTGCCGAAAGGTCATCAATGTGTAGGCATATCTTTGCAGTTCTGTGGTTCAAAAAGCTTCCCTTTCCCCTTTGTACCATGAGAAGAGTCTTAGTCACACACGTATCTAATAACATCTCTCAACAGAGTAAACATCCGTTTACCTGAAAGTTTAGATAACCTCCCGTTTTTTGAAGTGCAAGAAAACCAAACAATGGTGATGCATGTTGAAAACCTGAAAGGTCAGTGAGCGTTGCACCTTTCAAACAATCAGAATGAATCCACTTCATCACATTCAAGTGCTTGCCATATAGTTAGCGTTACAAAGGAAGAAAGTGAGCCTGGCGTCGCCAGCCGGGGCAAATAAAACCAGAGCTAATAGATTGATCTGCTTTCCAGGCTAGGAGGCCATCCATAGAAAGACTGGAGCTGGAGTTAAAAGTCTTGATGCAGTGTACCGGTTTTATTATTACTGAATATAGAACGGACTAGCTGAAAAGTCTCTGTCAGTATCCGCCAATCATATTTTACAGGCCTTAGACAACTGCTACTATGATGAGAATGCATTTGGATGATTTTGTGAAAAGAATCACACAAACTCATAAAAACTCAATGATAGACTAGTTTAATGTTATGACAATCGCTGTTGCTGTCTCCACACTTCAAAGCTATGATCTCCCCATTAATTTCAAAACCACAACCTTAATACTTGCCAATAACCTAGCAGAGTAATACTCACTCCATGTAATGTACCAAAATCCATCAAATACATACATTACAATGGAGAGCTGTGGGTTTGGAGAAGGTCAATACATGTTTATTTCCTTCCGTTGGTTTGGCCTATGATTAGTTTGGCTGTAGGCAAGGAGCTGTCAGCTTTTTCATAAGTCATTTAAATATTAATTGGTGTTCTGTACGAGCATGTTTCCCTGGTGTCATCCCTGGATAGATGCAGCCTGCCTCATGAATGTGAATCAAGCACCAGCGGTGTCAAACTTCCAACCTGCAGTAAGCTGTTTTTAAAGTTCGCAAAGCTTTGAAGTGAGTGATAGGGACTAAACAAGGGGCTGCGTGTTGTAATTTAGACATACTTCATTTGTGGTACGATGTGGGACACATACTAACAATTGACAGATTTGTTTTTACTATACTTACAGGCCTAGAAAAGCTATAATTGCAATATTGATGAGGCCATGTTAATTTCTTTTGTTTAAACGGAATGTCTATTTTCAAATATATTTGGATATATATATATATGTTTATTGTATATATTTAAAATATATAAAATATGATATATATATCATATTTTACTTAAACTCTCTAAGATTGTCATGGACCTATAGTGTAAATGAGTAACTTTTTGTTCAAAGTCTGCCAGAGGCCTGTAGAAAGTTTGGGATTTTAGTGCAATAACATTATCATGGGACATGAGCACAACAGAGTCACCAAAACCCCAAGGATCATATTTATTCCATGAGGCCACATGTACATAAATCACCAAGTATTCAACAGACTTGTTTTGGGGTGGTGTCAGCTTGTGGTTTTTTTGTTTTGTTTTTTTGTCAGTTATATGATCTTATTTTATGTGCGAATTTCCCAAAGCCATCTGCTCCAACTATAAAGTGAATATATGATGTGCGTTAGGGCTCTGCAGATTTTTGATTTGAGCTACGAGGGACTAATTTGGATTAGTAAGGATTTGTGGGCCTGCTGTTAGTAGCTCTGGCTGGTTCCAGATAGACTGAAGCATCTGATCTGAGGCAATAGGTCCGCTTGTAAAGACGTGGCACTCCGGTGGGAAATGACAGACAGAGATCTATTAAGACATTTCTGCTGAAGCACATTAAAACAAACTATGGAACTTTATTTGGTTTATCTGTCCTTAATTTGTTGGCAGCAACATCTCCACACTAGCATAGCAGGATTGCCATAGCTGGGGAGGCTGATGTTTGGTTTATGAATGTAATTTTTTACACATTACACAGATCATTGATCATGGATGGTAAAAACACACTTTACAATGCTGACAGGGCTTTGTGGTAATGCTATCAAGAAAAGCCCTCAGTTGTACAATCTTGCTTCTGACTTGGAAACAATCTCCTTCATTTGTGATGTTTTGGAGCATGTTGTACTTGTGTCATTTAATACTATCTCTTACCCAGCGTCCAAGGGGGAAATGAATTAGCATCATGCTGAACTAATCAGTTTTGTCAAGCTGGCAGTGACTAAGCAAACTGTTCTGAAACTTCAGTGGAAACTCCAAGATTCTCTCTAAGGGTTCAGCCTTGTATTGTGACTGGGGACAAAAAAACTTATTCCATTACTATCATGTATTAGTCCGCTGTCCATACTGGTTGGGACACTACATATCACCCTCATAAACTGTATTGTAAAACGATTTTTACAAAATACCTTTAGAAAGCTTTATTCCTGTCCAATATATGTTTAGTTTAACGAGGCTTTAAAGACATTATTTTGATGGTGTTGTTGTTGGAGAGCATTCTATGGAGGCTTTTAGACAGGGCGTTATACTTTTTACACACACGTTTCAGCTTCTGAAGACTTTATAGGCCTCAGGTGAGGCATCTGTGGAATCCTCCAACTAGCTCCTGAGCCAAGCATCACAACCAGTTTGAAGTTGTAGCGTAAAACATTCAGAGTTGCTCTACAAAGGTAGGATCACTAATATACGGAGGCAGGAGAGGAGACCAAGACAGCAGCTCAATTACCCAGGACCTTTCTATGGAGCAACAGGTGTGTATACATGGAACATTAGCACAGACACACAAGTCACATGAAGCCCAGCGAAAACTCTTTAACCGGACAGTACTGAAGTCCAAAATTCAAGTATATACCCAAAGCAGGAAGGTGTTTTTCCCACTGAGATAGAAATGAGAAATGCGATGAGACAACATCAAGTGTTGAGAGTAGAATCCTATGTGAGGTCATGAACTGTCACCTTCTCCATCCGAATACACGTGTTCCACAGGGACGAGCACTAGAGCAGCAAAATATCTTCAGTGCACATCAACTCCATTGAAAGTTATTTAGTTGATCACATTTCCACAGTTGTTTTTCCTGTTTCTAATCTGTGATGTGAAAGCCACTGATGTGTTATTTTATACCGTAGAAAATGGAGTACATGACAATCTGATTAGAAAATCTGATTGATTGCTGCTGAGGCTGAACGTGACATCCTAGCATTCCAATACTTTTATGTTTCCTCCCATTCAGTTTCCAAGCAAGGCCCTCTGAGATTCAACCCTCAGCAGAGAAAAAGCTAAATCATAAAGGTTGTTTTTCTTGGTTTCAGTTTTCCCTTTACTGTAATAAAACAAGATTAAGGACTTTCATATGCCTGGGGCTCAGAGAAGATCCACAGAGAGACTCTTGATAAAAATCAAAGACTTTGTGTTTTCCTTAGCAGACAATCAATAGCACTATCACGTTCGCAGTCACGAGTTGTCTATGAACCAACATTACTGGCATAAGTGTCGAAATGGAAATGTGAAACATTTCTGGGGATTTGTGCCATCTGCTATGTTTTGTAATGTTAAGGGTCACAGAGGTTCAAATGTCAAGTCATTGGCTCCTTCTGTTCGACCATCACCAGTGAGGGTGATGTCATTTTGAAGTCGAGAAAGGAACACACGCTGACTCCTAAGTTGGCATAGACTGAATCCAGGCTCAGCCTAGTTAATGACTGTTTACCAGCAAAACACAGGAATGGGGAAAAAATTAAAGCGGTTTTATCTGAGTTCTACAAAACATACAAAGAATCTAATCCAAAACGTTGTCAGAAAGCTCAACCAAAATGATTCTTACAGTGTTTGCTGATCTAATTGTTCTCTAAGAGTGGGCGTCCTGACAAGTAAAAGGCTGCTAACAGGAATCAGTTGCAATAATGAGATCCCTCGCTCTTCCTACCTCATTCCTCCACCCACTGACCCACATTTTATCATGCTATAAAAACTACATTTCAACTGCATTTTATAATTAATCAGTTATCCTGAACCCTCAATTGCTGTGATGGATGTAATTAGTTGTGAAGGTGTAAAGTATGACGTTTGACGTTGAGTTTAATTATGGGATGTCATCAATAGGTGCTGTAGTATGTTCACGTCCTGTGTCATGTCCAGTCTCTCTCTCTCTCTCTCTCTCTCTCCCTGTCTCTCTCTCTCTCCTCTCTCTCTCTCTCTCTCCCTGTCTCTCTCTGTCTCTTTCTCTCATTAGTTCCCTCCCTATGGTAAATGAAATAAACAGAGCTTGTGTGTAAGTACCAATTATTTTGCTTTGACTTTGTGGACAGAATGGCTGGATTGTAATCATTGAGAAGGACTGACATGTGGCAGTGAAAACATCGTTTTGTTTCAACAGAGCCAGGGACCAACACAGTTGATAGGGCTTAATTCCACACAGGGCAAGCCTGGAACTATCTAGCTGTCGACGTCGTGCGAGGTTACCCAAGTTTCTAAGGCAAGGGGCCAACAAGTATAATCTGATTCCTTTCAGTAACCTTGTTCAAATATAATAGGTGTGCTTGTTGCAAGATAAACCTCTGTAGAAGTATAGACTGTCTGTGGCAGGACTTTGTTATGTCTGCAGTGCTATCACAGTACCAGCTAGGCTTTATCATGCTTGAAGTATTGAGCACTCTGGAATTTGAGCATAATGTATGTGGCGAGACTTTAGTGGGTTCTTTCCATTGCAGTCATCCACACCTAGCTGAGCGATGTGATGTCAATGCTTTTCGTTGGCTTCTTTCTCTCTCCCATAAGAACAGGATGTGAGTTCACTGAATGGTCTGACTAATTATCATCGAGGGAAAACCAGAATTCTAGAAGAGTCAACGTTTTCATCGGAATATTTTACGTCGTTCGAAACTTGCTAAACATTTGACACTGCCAAGAATGTCAAATGGATGTTTTTCCTCTGTTGTTCCCATCAAATCAAACCCGTTTTCTCATTTCTTTACCGCGGAGGTTTTGTTTACAACACGTTTGCGCTTTCCAGTAGCTCTGCTCCTCTGTCTTCCCTGAAAACTGTCAGTCTCACCATTCGAGCTTTATCATCTTGTTGACTCTGACACTCCTACATTGCACCACATTCAGAAGAGCATGACGTCAACACACTGGTCTCTCCACCTCCGACAACCCGTCAACACGCTGGTCTCTCCACCTCCAACAACCCATTAATGACTGCCACCATGGTTGAGTTTGATGAACGGAGCAACATTAACATGAGTTGAGAGGTGCTTCCTCTCCCCAGTGAGGAGGCAGGGGGATTGAACATCTCAGCAGCACTATTTATCAGATGTTCTGCCGCCTATTGGATTCCTGACTAATGCATGTTCATCACATTCTGCCGCCTGTATGCCGAATGTCTCCCTCGTCCTCTCTCTACTCTTCTGTCTCTCTTTACTCTTTCTACCTCTCTCTCATCTTGTTTTATTAAGCACTGTATGTCACATTACCGACCATGCCTTTTTCATTGATGTTTCCCTTGGCAATTGCCTCCTGTTTTCACTGCCTCGCTTGTTCTGCCCGCCCGCCCGCCCAGCACCGCCGCGCCGCCCCCCTCCGCCGCCCCCCGCCTGTCCTGTCCGTCTGTCTGCTCTGTCTCTCGATTGTGAACTCCAGTTATCCCAGACACTTATATCCATTCACCCTGCTCATCTGCTTCCAGTATGCAATAAGCTTCACCTGCATTGCATACAGCTCAGTCAACCGCCCGCCCGCCCCCCGCCTGTCCGTCCGTCTGTCTGTCTGTCTCTGCGAGGGTGTGACTCCAGTTGATCCAGACCACTTTTTCCAATTCACCTGCTCATCTGCTTCCAGTTTGCAATCAGCTCACCTGCCTTGAATCAGCTCATCAACCCAACAGTGTGGTTCTCCATCCGGTCACTGACAGATTACTTGTTGTTCCACCATCATTTGCAGTCAGCTGCTTTGGGTAGTTATACTTAATGTATTTACAGTGATTTTATTTTTAGTCCTTCATCCAGCATTGTTTCTCTTCTGCATTTGGGTCCGCTTGATCTCCTCCCTGCTTCACGATGTTTTTTATGTTGCTTACCTTTTTATGCTGCTTTAAGGATGGTGTAGACGGTGCAACACAACGTAAGTCTTCCGTCTCTTCTCCATCCGTCCTTCAACCATCCCTTCAATCATGTTGGAGTGCTGCCTAGGAACGTACCTACCTGTGCACATTTATCTTAAGAGCTGTGGAACAACAAAAGCGTCTCGCATGCCACTCTTCACTAGCATTTGGAAGTGAAAGCAATGACGTTATTGCAAGAGAAGAGAACAAAGTGCCAATCGTGTTGTTCCGTCTCTCTTCTGAAGTACCTGTTCTTTGAACTTCCCATACACTTACAGCCTCATTCATACTCACTATTGCCATCAAGATGCAATATTCACATGGGCCTCATATTTCACAAGCCATAAGAAAAACTTGTTCCCTCACATTGTGTGCAGGTACAGATGTTGACTGAGCACTTTTTCACTTCCCTTTCATTGAATATTATCAAGTCAGAGGTGTTCTTTGTGGGGAAAATAATCGTTCTTATCCCATACCTAAACCCAGCCCTACAAGTTAAATTGTTCAAAGCTCAGATTTTGTTCAATGGCTCTCCTGAGTGTTTTCTGATGATGTTTGGAGCTAGTACATTTTAGCTCTTCCGTTTAGCTCTGTTTGTACAATTCTCCAGTCACCTTAGCGTAGTCTGCATCAAATGTTCTGCAATTTAGCGTAGGTTCAACACTGGTAAAAGGGGCGTACAGTAGCTTCATTGGTACTAATCTGATTGTCTGGATTCTGACAGGCTGCTGCAGCAGATGCTCTTATCTTCTGCAGTCTGAGGGCACCTTGACTGGCTGCTCCACCTTCACAAACACCTAGTACACCTCGATGTCTGCCTCAACGCTACAGGTAGGCTTTGAAGTAGGAGGCACCGCATGACACAGACATGGTAGCACTTCTCTCGTTACCATATACAAACATGCCCACCGAGAATCTGAAGAGCAATAAGTGTGTATGTGTGTGGAATTCTCATGGCTGCATCTTTTAATAGGGGAACCGCAGAGAAACCATTTGTGTGTGTGCGCACGTTTGAATTTTTCTCTTCTGCATCGACAGTGGAGAATGATCCATAATACTTTAAGGCACTGATTTCTGAGTGAGTGTTTATAGATTAATAAAAACATGGGGGGGGGGGGGTTAAATCAGATTTTTGCAGGTCAATCTGATTTTTGACCTGCAAAGATCAGATGTGATGACAATCAATGGTTACATAACAAGGAAAACTTGGCTTGTCAGTTGGTGGCTTCTTAGAGGTTTAAGTGGATTGTTTGGACAATTATTCTGCTTATTCTAAATTGCCTCAGTTCTCTGTCACTTTTAGGACCAGCTATCTGTAATCAGGTCCTCTTTTGTGTGCGCGTACTCTGCAGCCCTAATCCACTTGTGCAGGAGGAAATTAAATGTGCTCTGAGCTGATTCAATTCAGCGGGTAAACCTCCTTCAAGGTCTCTCCCTGTACATTGTGCTTCAAGGCAAGTAACAGCAAACCAGATAAGCCACCTTATTGAGGCCCCTTCTGAAGATACAGAAATACAGAAATCAAATTGAATGCACCCCTTGTGAGGCAGGGAGGGAACAGGACCTGGGCAGAACGAGAGGCGGGAGATTCTCTGCATGTGAGGTGATGGGCTCCTAACAGAGGTGATTGTGATTCAGGGGGGCACTGTTCGGACCGCATCCGTCGGCTTGTATTCAATGGGCGGCCAGAGAGCGGTGACAGTGATTGAGATGTTTTCGATTGCGGGCTGTTGCCCATGAATGTCTGTGGACACACCATTATCCAGCCGCTGGGTAATTATTCTCAAGCATCCCCCGGCCATTTTGAAGAGAGCCCTACTGAAGACAAATATAGAGCTTGCGGAAATCGAAAGATCACTTCTCTTATTTTTGCCACGTGTGTGGAGTATAGACGACTGTGCCACAAGCAGACCTGTGAAACGTCTTACAGTGGGTGTTGTTCATTGTTTTTGTTATCAATGAACTTTCACCTGAAATGTCATTCACTGCTACTCAGCAAATGAATCACATGTAATTGAACTCTGTCCCAGAAACAACAGAGGAGCAGAGAGCCTGGGGCTGCTGATCCATCCCGATAACTCTTCACCTCCTCTTCTCCTGCTCTGTTCACCTCCTTCCTCCTCTCCTATCATTAGCATATGTACATCAGCTCCTCAGTCCCAGAGCAGAAGCAGCCCCTCTTACCATTCCACCCATGTCCTCCTTCCTTCCAGCAGCAAATCCACACATTAATCCCTGCCAGCCAGCTCACTGGTGCTCCTCCCTATCTGCCTTTGTAGATGGACCCCTATCCTCTTTCTGAACTCCTCGTTGCTCTCTAAGTGAAGCAGGGCACCTCTAGTAGTCCATAATCCCTTCTCCTTTCTCAATCTTGTTCAATCATTTATCTCCTCAAAGGCAAGCTCGACAGCTCTCCAGAGGGAAGGGCGCAGGGACATTGGGGAAATAGTCAATCCCTAAAACGGGAGAAAACGATTTTCATTGTGAATTGTCAGACAGTGCTGCAAGAGCATTGTTGAAGAGGTGTTTGGTCTTATCTGGAAGGACTAGAACGCTTCTCTCGTCAGCATGACCCATTTGACCTGCCGTTCTGTGAAGGGTTCTCCTTCTTGGTTATTTTATACATGGCATGTTTTTAAAGCCTTTGAGATAGGATTGCTGTGACAATAAACTTTGAACCATTTCGTGCTGAAACTGGCTATTAGATCAGGTTAAATCGAACTGGAACATAAAAACTAAATAAATATCCACGAACCATGCGTGGTGCCATTAATAGTTCAGTCCTCTTCTTTGAAGTTGACAATTGATATACACTGTAGTGTACACTACTATTTAGCGATCACTAGTGATTATACAACAGGTTGTAGCACATTGTATGCATTTTATAGTACATGTACATGGCTTTGTGTGTCATGTTTTGATTTTAGATGTATCTTTGGATACAGTACCGGATGGGAAAGCGTATCGTGTCAAAGCCTCATGCGACTTTGCCCATGGGACATTACCTCACTATTCCCCCAAATGGTAGTTACTACATCTCCCCCACACCCTTCCTCAACCAACACGACCCCCATCTCTTCCTTCGCCTCAGACAGTTATGGATGTGACAAAGGCCTCTGAAACATGTTAAGTCATCTTTAACAAGCCGGCAGCATCCTTTTGCTTCAAAGGAGGAAGAAGAAGAAGAGGAGGAGGAGGAGGAGGAGACACTGGAATGTAGTTTGTTGTCTGAGTTTTACCGTGTGTCAGTCCCCCTTTTCCCCCAGAGTCACTGTGTATCTGAACATCTCTGGTGCTGGCTGCTGTATAATCACATTCTATAAGATGAAAATCCATACAAGTATGAATCCTGTTATACTATCCGTAAGTATAATGAGCAGGTGAGTAACTACAGGGTGCAATGAAGACTGTGTGAAGTAACATGAATAGTGGTACAGACAGGTGAAAAGAGAAAATGGGATTGCACCTTTTATCTAATATGAATATATATGTATATACTTGTCTAATGGCAACACTGTGCCCTTCTAACATGACTAATGCTATATATTCACTATGCACAGGGTCTATTTTAGGCAGCTACCATGGTCATTCCAAATGGCATGTCCTCATTGTTCCTTGTCTTCATCTGTAATGAGCTCCAGCTACAAAATTATGCTTCACTCCTTAAGTACCCAACAAGTCATTTCAAAGAAAATCCTTTTATACCCTTACACACACACACACACACACACCCTCACCATGTTTGACAGTTACCCTCCAATATGTCTGTCCCTTTGGTCAGTATTACTGTACCATGTTGATTTTGTTCTAAAGGTGACTTGACAAGTAATGATTACTGTACGGCATTAAGACTTTTTACACTATGAGAGCAGGTTGAAATTGGAGTGGTCTTCATGAACATGGGCCAGCCTTGTTCTGCTGTAGCTACTGTATGGAAGTGAGAACTGTAGAGTTAGCAGTACAATGAGCACCCTGGATGAAATCACACCACAGGGTGTCTCAACCGCTTCTTAAATCTTTTAAGACCCTATGGCTTCTGAAATCTATTTGAGGAGAAGGAGGTTGAAGCAGGATGAACGTTTGGCTTGAATCTTAGAAAAGAGGGAAAGCGCCATGCTTTCCTTTTAGTCGGGAATGTATACAGGAAATGTTCAAAAGTGGATTTAATTAGTCGCGATTTTGTAAACACAATAGAAATATCCTGCAGCGATTGCATTGATGTTACACAATGTATTGTGTGGTTCTATCTCAGGAGGATGTTGAGGACCTCATCTACCTAACTTTGGCTTTGCTGGTATTATCCTATCACACCTCCCAAAGACAGAAAAGCCATGAGAACTATGAAGTGTGTTGAGGTATCTTATGTCAAGGCTCTCCTACTGCTTAGGAGACTGATTTTGAACAACCTTTTTCTTCATTGAACTGGTGTTGGACTTTTTTCACTGCTTACCAACCAGCAGGTTTAGTTGTTGGAAAGGAATGGGGTTGCCGAGGAAACCATGGTTTAATGATACCCAAGCACGTGTGGGGGGTAAATTTCTGTGAGTTTCATCATTTTGCAGATGTGCAGTGCAGTGGTCAAGTATTTAGGCTGCTATGCAAGTTCCTGACTTTGACCAAAAAAAAAGGCAATTACTGTGAGGAATAAATCCTAGCTGAGCTGACAGGGAGAGTGAACCCAGATAGCCATACCCTCATCCTTCTCCACACCTTTTCCAAGCCAGAGCAGCCATTGCTAATCATGATACATTTGAAGACTCTTTAGAACACATTTTTAGGACATTTTCATCAAATAGCTCATTTTAAAAGGTGCTGAAATAAAGATTCCGTGTTTTTAAAGCATAAAATGGCAATGTGTAATCTTAATTAATCTAGTTGTTTGTCTGGAACATAGAAAATATGTCACAGTCTATTTTGTTCATTTCATGTGGGTATCAACATCCACTAACAGTTTCTGGTGAATGAGGTATTGTGTGCGGGTGAGGGTAACAGACTCTGAGAGCCAGGAACGGCAACAGGGGCAGTCAGGCAGAAAACAGGCGTGTGTTTTTCTTCTCTCGTATCTGTGGTGACATCCTGAAACCTAATGGAGTCAGTTACTGCAGGGCTGACCCCTCTGTTCTCCAACTTTGTGATTTTCTGCATGAATAATAAATACCTCCTAGGCTCTCTACTGCTCTGTCCTCCCTGACTGCTTTCATGTGCTTGTGTCTGGGCACCTCTGGGAGGACCGCAGCTAGCAGGGCTACTGGGCTCTTGCTCTTGTGACACTCGGCATTTGTTTGACAATCATCTCCCATTTTTCGGTACTGGCCTCCATGAACTGCAACATAGTGGCTCCAAAAGCTTGTGTTCCTTCCAGAGCAAAAGGGGAGGGGGCAGGGTATTGGAGAAGTGCGAGAAAAGTCAGTCACATTAAGATGCAAGACTAATTGATGCTGGTCCTGGGAGACTGGTGCAGAGGAAGAAGCTCTGAGTTTTACCCCAGTCCACATCCTGTTGTGATCACATTTCAGACCTTGGCAGGGACAACACAGGGCAGGCAGAGAGGAGGAGGAGGAGGGGGAGGAGAGGGAGGAGGAAGAGGATGCTTCACTCCATACCCCTTGGCTTGCCATTTCACTCCTGCTAATCCACTTCCATTGGAGTTCTAATCTGTACTGATACAAAGAGAGACAGAGGAAGGAGGGAGAGAAAGAAAAGGCGGCGAAGACTTAGGCTGACAAAAGAACAGTCTGATATCATTTTAAAAATCTAAATCCTTGACATGCGAAGATTTTTCTCTTGAAAACATTCAAGTTCCATCGACTTCATCTTTTATAACATTTTACCAACTCATGAGCTCCATAGACTAACATCAACAGCACTCTCTGTCAGGCGTAGCATTCTCTATTTTGCAGGCAAAAATAATTCACGTTGGCAGTAATCGAGGTAACAAGGAATCTTAGTTGAAGACTCCAGTCCAGGGGGATTCTCTGTCTGTCTACCCTACCAGCCAGTACCATGGTGTAGCGGTCTAGATGGTGATGTCTGCCCAGATCCCAGTGCTGTCAGCCCCAGGCTCACATGGGTTTTACGGTCAGAGTGCATGTGAGGTTCTTCCTGCTGCTTATCTTCTTCTTGCAGCCTGAGTAGCTCCTGCTTGCTACCTAACTGCTCCCTCAGACTGGGGCCCTGATGGTTCAGCGTGGACCGGCCTCGCTACTACAGATCTACCAGTAACACAGGCAAGGAACTCAGACCCATCCTGTCAGACATTCTTCGAGCTGTATTGTGGTGTGCATTGTACCATGTCGTTTCTCCAGCCCCAGTTACTTGTCTGTCTTCTGGTGCAGTCAGGAGTGGAGGAGGGGCCTGGTGAGGTGGATAAGGGTGGAAGAGGGCAGGTGTGCAGGTGGGTTGCATCTTCCTAGGCAACACTAATTGTTCGGCACTGAAATGTCTCTTTCTTGGTTTTCACTTCAAATTTAATTTGGGCTGTAATACGAAAGCAATAGGAACATGATTGCTGTTGATGAGGCTGCTGTTGTTGGTAATGATGTTGTTATGGGTGTAACTTAAGGAGTGCATATTTGAAACAGCAGCTTAAAATGGATCACGTTTTCAGCTATGGACCCCCAGGAATATGCAGGCTTGCATATGAAATTGTAATTGTTCCATATTCCAGCGAGCAAGATTATCACTTTTTCTCTCCCGTCTCTTCTCAGTGCCTGCGATCTCTCTGTCTAAGGGGTATTCTATTTTTCTTCATCTTTCTATCAGTTGGAGGAGTGAGAATCCTTTCCAAAGCACTTTTAAAAGTGGTTACATGCAGTTACAGGGACCCCTACTGGCATTACAGAGGAAGTGATGGTCTCTAAACAATGCAATGATTGTCTCGACACTATTGGATATTCATGAGAAATCAACATGAGGAAATCAAACTAAAACTCCCTGCAGATAAAAGGACATTGATTGTTTCTTCTTTTCTGTCTGGTAAGTTGTTGTTTTTTTTGACGAATAATAGTCATATTCGTCTTTTAGAATGTGGTCTTGTTCCAAACTCTAAAAACAACTCAGTGGATGTTGATAGAGATTGTATTTGTAGTCCACTGACTGTCAACTTCCAATTTTTCATTCAAGCACGGATCGTTTCCCTTGGCTACAATGACAAGTAGCCATGGAAACATTTTAATATAAATCTAAATGGTCTAAACTGATGTTTACGAATCAAGTACTCTATATCAATCAGTGGATGGGTTTTGAACAGTATTGCATAAATGTGCAAACCAGCTAAAATTGTGCATTTCACTATTTTATACAAAGAAATCGTATCTGAAACGTGGACCTTTTTTCATGCAGGATAAACCTCAAGCATCCACTGGCAGATGGTAACTGCCTCAGTGTAACATCTAAAAACCGCGGGCCGGCTGTAATCTTGCATCTCATCTCCTCAGTGTCAGATTAGAACACAGCAAACCAGTTCTGTACTGATAAGCATCAATCTGTTTCTGTCTTCTCAAGTGTACTTCACTTCATTAATAAAATCAATTAGCATAACACAGACTGGCAGGCTGTGTGTGTGTGCGTGCACTCTGTGTGTGTGTGTGTGTGTGTGTGTGTGTGTGTGTGTGTGCTCTGTGTGTGTGTGCTCTGTTTCCTCCAGTTTGGAAGCGTTTTAGCTTCTCAGATGACTGAATTGAATCCATTACATTTATGTGATGATTCATCAACAGACGTTCATGCACTAGTAGAGCCAATAGAAGTGGGTATTAGTGGTGGCTCTGATAGTGGGGTAGCTTACCTGTGCTGCTACAGATAGAGTTGGGACACAGCCAGTCAATGAGACTGAACATGCTTTACTTAAATACTAAACATGGTCCGACTGGAAGTTGGAAAGGTTCATAACAGGTTGTAAACTACTTGTCAGAAGACATGACAGATGGGACAGTGTGCATGTAGTAAAGGGTTATAACTTCACGTACCAGACTTGCTTTGGACTCGCTTGCTTTTGTGTGAGCGACTATAAATGTATTGAGTAATTGCTGCACCTTCCTTAACCCAAACAGAACCTTTTTGTATGGCTGCAGCAGAGTAACATTGTTCCTCCGTATAACCACAGCACAGCTTTAGCCCTGTACATCTGTCTTCTGTCTCTGCCTCTGACCTAGAGCCAGAAGCACCACCTCACCCCATCGCTCTGGCCCTCCCTGAGTTATAATATCACCACATGGTGCAATAAATGAGTTAATTTCCCTGTTTGTGCCTATGGGTGCGGGTTATGGCTTTATTGGTGGTCATAAGAGGGGTGTAATTTTTTTATCTGAAATCGTGTGGTTGTAAGCCAAACTGCAAGACCTATTTCTTGAACATTTCAACTCGTTCTTTCAAATCTGATGTTAAAGTGGCTAGAATGTGCAGTAAAATAATCGACTATAGGCCTACCGTGTAATGCATACCGTTATGCACATACGCTGACTGCATTTGGCAGCAGTGCACATTTTAACTGCATGTACAAATCGTGGCCACTAGTGTGTCCCCTTTGGATCAAATCAACGGTCTTTGCTCATAACTCGCGAGAGTTTTATTCTTCCTGTAGCAACCCGCAATATGCTGACAGTGTTGACCCGAATGAACATTGTACGTGTCGTCGCTCAGTTTAATTCTTTATTGGTAAGTAGCTAACTACCATAATCTGATTTTAAAAAATCTAATTTCAAATGATAAATAAACTGTTGGTTTAGATTAGTTAAGATCGGAGCCATGTAAATGCATTGCTCTGGTCTAGTCGTTACCTGGCAATAATGCTACATTACAGGATGTAGGCAAATAATTCATAATCTCTAATGAGTTCAAAGTGAAACGTTAAATGTTTTTTATGCGTTTATTTGCAAACTACATGCAAAGTGTATTCCGTTCTTTAGGCTGTTGTTCATCGTCTCACCTAAACCAGTTGGAGGCAATAAAGTCAGCCTCGGGCTGTTAATGTTTGCAGATGTCCCTGTCCTCGGTCCAGATGACGCCTATCTTTGTGTACGGTACCTTGAAGACTGGTCAACCCAACTACTTCCGAATGCTGGACAAGTCTAACGGAGCAGCAGAATTTGTAGCACATGCTCACACATGGGAGAGGTATCCTCTTGTGATCGCTGGAAAACACAACATCCCGTTCCTCCTCAACATTCCCGGAGAGGGCCAGCGGGTGAAAGGAGAAATCTACAATGTTGACCCTCAAATGCTTGAGTTTCTGGACAGATTTGAGAGCTGCCCAACCATGTACCAGAGGACCCTAATAAAGCTGGAGGTGGACGAGTGGGTCGGAAAGGGAGATAAGCCCCTTTCTGGAGGAAGCACAATTGAGGCATTCATCTACAGCACTACCACCTACCAACCAGACTGGCCCAAACTGCCCAATTATGAGAGCTACGATGCTTATGGGGACCATGGACTTGTTTATGTAGACAGGGAGGACAGATAACAAAGCCACATGGGTGAAGGAATGTGCTCATTTTTTTGCAAATTTTCACAGGAATTAAAAAAAATCAAATGTTTAAAACCATCTGCTGATCATTCATTTACAGATATGCTCTAGGGAAACATTTCTTAACTAGGTCTCTAACTTCAGAAGCCATGTTACCAGTGTCTCTCAACTGATCTAACCTTAGGACCCACATTCTGTCCTGACTGTGGGGGGGGGGGGGGCATTCCTTACCTTGAACGGAATGCAGACTAACACTGCTGTCGCAGGGAACATAAGCAGTTTGAACACTGGGTCAATGTGAAGTCTTCCTTTTGTTATTTAGATAGTACAAGCGGTACTTTGGCTTGTTATTGTCAATCTCTTGTTTTGCTGATTGTATAATCAACATTCAATTTCATTACTGAAAAAGCCTTGGCATTAGTCCAGTAGAATCAGAGTGGAACCTCAGACCAAACATGCACATTCAAATAAACACAATCTTTAAATACTTTTTATTGCTTTATGTTCAGTGAGTTTGTATCCTTATATTTTTCACTTAATGGAATTCCGATCTGGCCTTCCAGACATGGGTAGCATTACTGTCTACAAATAGTGAAATGTCTTATTATACTAGAAATCATCTCCGTGTAGCGGTTCACATACTTATGTTCATTTCAGATCGAAAATCTCAAGTTTGCCAGAAAAGGAAGAGAGACAAAATAACATAAGTTAACATACTTTTACTCTGAAAAAATGAAAAGTAATATTTGTTTGGCACTCAAACAGTTGAACCTCAAAGCCAACACTGTCCCTTTACAATAGAGTGTTAGTGTTAGTTTTAAACACTGACCTACAAAATATAAATGAAACACAAACAAATCTAACATATCAAACAGAGTATTGAATGTTTCACAGTCTGTTGAAAATTTTACAAAATGATGTCATAAAAAACAATGTTAAAATTGCTTTAAAGCAGTCTAATGTATTTTTACGGATAGAAATGCCACATTCATTAAAAACATAGGTTATAAACAGGCAAACGTACTTTATCAAGGAACTTTACCATCTCTTATAAGCAGAACGTTTAGAAACAAATGTTTCCAGCATGTGCAGTTGAACTTCACTGCTAATGCTAATGAATGACTGCTGCTGCAAAGCTTTTTGCAATGCAGATGCTAGGTGTGAAACAAAAAAGTCTTATGGAAATCATGTGAGCTGGGTCTTCAACATGTGAAGTGGTGCTGCAGATTTTGAAAAGGTGTGTGTGGGAGGAGAGGTTGTGCTAGGGGGTGGGTCTGCCCTCATACCAAATCCCCAGCCTGACCTGTGTGTGTGTGTGTGTGTGTGTGTGTGTGTGGAAGGAGGGGAGTGAAGGGAGACGTGTGAAGGGAGACTGCAGGTCACTAGGGGTGAGGGTCCTTCCTGTGTGGGAGGGCACGGCTGGCAGAACAGGTCGCACTACGTATCACCTCCATCCATCTAGTGGGGGGAAGGTCGTTTTAATAAGAATCATTTAAAAAATGAATTCACGCCGAGTGATTTTCCACTCTTATAACGTCAGCGTGTTCAGCCGAGGTCCTCACCTTTCAAAGGTGTACTCGCTCTCTGATCTGAAGTAGTACACGTGGGACTTGAAGTGGAGCTTGAAGACGTAGTCCTTGTGGATGTTCTCTGACTCTGAGGGCACAGTGACTGAGTAGCCCAGCAGAGGGAGGCTGGCCAGCGGGTAGTCATCCTGGAACAAGGTAGAGGGTGAGGGGTTTGGTTCTGTCTGATACTTCACTATGCATGAGTTTCCTGTGGACTGAAACATCAGCTTATCTCAATAAACAAAAATACCTATTAAGATGGGGCTCACCTGGTGTGACTTGTAGAAAAACAGGCTGAAGTTGGTGAACACCACCCAGAGCTTCTGCCAGCCGTTGCTATTCTTGAACTTCCTCAACAGGTTTCCTGACAGCTGGTTCTGAGAGGGAAGGGAGAGAGGGCAAGGGAGGACAATGCTGGCAACACTTGGGCCTTGAAAATCTAGTCCAGCAGCATCTCAACAATGGAAGCCTCTCCTCTCTTCAGCACGAAAGGTAAATGATGACAAAAGTCATATCGAACATGCACAAGCATGCCCATCCATGCCAACGACTGAAATAACAAAACCCAACAAAACTTATACAATGTTTGAATGAGAAAACATGCAGGAGAAAACCACCCTAATAACAGTATGGTCCATTACATTATTTTTACCTTCTGCTTAGCTTAATGTGTAACAAAAGGTCAATTGAATTCGACTTGTCTTTAAACCCTGTTGCAGTACCTCTCTAGTCCTGCAGGTGTCAGTAAAGGAGAGGCTGTGAGCTCGGTACCAGCAGACCACTGTGAGAGCCACAGGGCCCTGTATCCTGCCTGGCCTAGCGAAGGGCACTTTAGACTCACTGATTGGACTAGGGTCCCCTACCCAAGGCAGGACGGAGAGACACGGGCGTAGGTGGGGAGGGCGGGAGATGGGAGGAAAGAGGATGGACAGAGGAAGTGGATGGAGGAAGAGAAGAAGAGAGACAGTGATAAATGGGGAGGCGAAAAATCAAAGGTTGCTCCTCAGACTGACAGACACTGAGACAGTGGCAGTAACTGGGAATGAACAGGTGATATCTGGAAAGGCAAAGCCACCCCGTCACAGCTACAAGTTTTGAGAACAGGATAGACATCCACAAATCAGGCAGGGGGGGAGAGAGAATAAGGACACAGCGAGAGGGAACAGAGGTCAGAGAGTCAGTCCTGTATGGAAGAGAAGACAGAGTGCCATCCACCCGCTCACAGCGTTCAGCACAAGCAGCTAGATTTCTAAGGGGGTGTGTGACACCAGAGGACACCACTGCCAGTGAGAAGAGAAACCGTCACGGGGATTAAGTGGTTAAAACAGTTAAAACACAAATGCAGTAAAAACGCGCGCGCGCGCGCACGCACGCACACACACACACACACACAGTGGCAGGTACCTCCACGGCCACACTAAAGTCCACCATGGACACACTGGTGTTCCTGTGCCAGCACACGTGCACGGTGGTGTTGCCACGGTGAGGAGCCTGTCTCTCCAGAGACGTTCTCGAGGCGCTCAGCTCCTCCTCCGACTCCTGCTCCAACCCGCCCTCCTCTGGGGATTCTGGGAAAACGTGAGCGTGGAGAGAAGAAGGGTGTTAAAGAGAACCAGAGGCTGATCCTGGAAGACCTTTGCCCCTCCCTCTGCTGGGCACATTCATCACAAACAGCTTTCCAATTGTTGATGATTCATCGTTCCCAAGTACATTATGAAAAACAGTGCTTTATGACCTCTGCCTTGTTAAAAAAAAAACAGGATATGGAATGATCAAAGTTCAATTTATCCACCTCTATACTGTCTGAGCTGTTTCTAGGTATTATTGAACCCACACAGCAGCACTCTCTCTGGAGGAACAGGAAAGCACGCCAGCGTTCAGAGGAGCCCTCGGAGGAGGGACAACAGGCCGGACCCAATCAAAGAGGTCCTATTGCAGGTAGTGACAGGTCTGTAAAACAATGCGTGAGAAACGAGCGCAGAGGCCCCCGGAGACCCAACAATGGTCTTGATAACAGACCCAAACAAGAGCCCAGGGTCTCTTCTCAGGCACGTCAACCAGGGAGATAAAGAAAGAAAGATGGACAGACGTGAAAAGAAGAGAAAAGCAGGGTAGACAGCCATTGTGGATCATGTTACCAGCTCTCCCTGTGGGAAAGGCTGAATGGGGGTGGGGTGTGTAATGGTTTTATGGAGTCGCCTGGAGAACCTCCTGGAACCCAGAGTTCACTCGCACAGCTCTGCTGGGAGTTACGTCGTGTTTGTATGGCTCTAAAAGTTGGTGTGTGGGTCTGTGTGTGGATGTATTACTGAAGCAGTGTGGTGGTTGGGGGGGGGACTCACTGCTGTCAGTCAGGCTGCTAGACAGCAGGTCTGTGGAGGGCCCGCTGCTCTGCTCCGCCAGGTCGATGCCCATCCTGATGTCCTCCACCCACTTCTCCATCTCCGCCGACGAGCTGGAAGAGCGCAGGGAACGCGATTCATCTTTAGTGGTGTCACCGCTATGAAGCGGTATAGTCAGAGGGATAGCTGTGTACTGAGGGGGACAGGTTAAAGGGGCTGCGGAGGGGCCTGGATGTCACACGACGAATCGTTGAGGTAAATCATATGTGTTCAGTGCTAACAGGCACATCCACGGCAAGGCACTCAATGGAGGACGGCGTAATAGGTTGGGGAGTCCTCCATCTTTAATGAGTCAGGTTCACTCTGATCAATATTTCATCCGGTTATTCTTATAAGCAGCCGCGCTCCATTCATAATGAATGCGATCTTCACTTGGACAATGAAGGGGGTTATGCTGCGTCCTGGTTGGGAGAACAGGAACGGTGTGTGCGTGTGTGTCTCACCTGGCCGCTACGACCAAGGACTGACGCTGGCCGAACAGGGTGAAGGAGTGAGGGACGCCCCACTCTGCCTCGCTCTCTCTGATCTAAGGAGGGAAAAGAGAGTGTGACGAAACGCTGCATCTCTGCCTTCCTAACTGACTTCAGGTGCGTTCGATTCAAAGCACGACGCTTACCGTCATGTCATACAGGGGCAGCTGACCGTGCACTTTAAACTGGTTGGCTGGCGTCATCCCTCTGCTGGTGTACACCAGACAGTCGCTGAACTGCAGCCAGACAGGAAGGAAGGAAAGAACAGTGTTGTTATCGGGACTGTCAGAATGTTGATCTCCAACACTCGAATGGGGGTGGAGGGGGGATGGGCATCTCACAGTCTCTCCCAACTATGTTCAGCCACGTTATAAAAACGCCAACACAAGTTTGTGATGGGGAACGCGCGCTGGTGGCCCAAAGCATACTCACGCAAACCTGTCATCTTCCCTTTGTAGTTCAGTCATGCTACATGCTACAAAACAGCCTAAATATTTGTAACAACCACAAGCCTGCAGTCTCAGATGAGCCCCTCTCTGTTGCCAAAAAAACTTTTTTAGTTCTTTAACGTGAAGCCTAAAGATACTTTGGGCACAAACTGATGCAGAAAGATGAACTGGATGGGCTGTGGGCCCTCAGGCAGGTGTACTGTGACAAACCAACTGCCGAAACTGGTTAAGGAAGGAGAAAGCGATTCTTTACCAGGAAGAACATTCTTTGCTGCAGGCCTTTCCCTGAGAGCTTGCTGAGGCAACCCAGCCGGATGAACTCCTAAAACACACACAGATACGGTATGTTATTGATCGAGATACAGTCCTTCCATCGACTCCTACTTAAGAGCTTTGTAGACTTCAGGGTTTCATCTGGGTTAAAAGCTTTTGGATAGTAGATCCATGGCAGTGAGGTTTCTCACCCTGCCAGGGACGGCCAGGTTGTCGATACCAGTCAGATCCTTCTTTAGCTCCAGGAGCTTCTGGAAGTTATCCATCTTGATCATGGTGCCGTGAAGCTGAACGACCATCTCAGACACATCTGCCAGCGCAGCTGCATGGTACGAGAGCGGACGGAGGGTCAGAGGTCAGGCTGGGGATTTGGTATGAGGGCAGACCCACCCCCTAGCACAACCTCTCCTCCCACACACACACACACACACACACACACACACACACACACACACCCCACCTCTGGAGTCCCTGAAGTCTTCGTGGGTGGGGGGGTAGTGTTTGCAGAGGCGCTCCAGGATGAGCTTGTAGTGCAGCAGGCGATGCAGAGGCCGCAGCAGGAAGATGTTGAGGGGCAGGTAGCACACCTTCTGCTGCTCAAAGTCCCGACACAGCCCCTCCAGCCTCCTGGAGGAGCGGCAGGAACGCTCCAGCTCCAGCAGCACCTCGGAGTGCCTCTGGAGGTGCACAGTCAGCTGCTGCTGGGACGGAGAGGGGGGGAGGGGGGGTGACGTCAGTGTCTGGATTGATGCTGTTTGGGGAAATAGCGTTTGATGGTTCTCCAGAGATTCTGAGAACTCCTTTTATGGCGTTTCACAATATTTGTGTAACTGGGCCAAACTCGAACAAGGAATCAACAGGCACTCACATACTCTAATGCTAGCATTTCCTTATATCATGTGGTTTAACAAAGACCTACAGCCATTCTTGGCATATATGGTCATTTTGAAAGAAAGCAGTCAGATTTCTTGTCCATACGCTTCCTATTATAGTGTTGTGTGTGTGTGTGTGTGTGTGTAGACCATTGGCTACTGTATGAATGAGATTCAGATGTGCAACAGAACCTTCAATCCCTGGATGTTTTTCAGCATCAAGTCTCCTATTCGCTGGTAGTCTCCTTTGATGTGGGCGTTGGAACGCCCCTCCCTGAGAGATGGAGAGAGAAAAAGGGTTGACTCCATGAATTCCACTCATCACTCATTTTTAGCTGCGCTCACTTCTTCCTTATCCATGTTGCCATGGGAAAACAGTTCCTGGTATCAGCTTGTCCAGAACATATCAACCTTTTAGAGTTTGGCTCAAGCTCCACAAAAGCTAAAATACCACATGTTCAATATGTGACCAAATAGAAACAGCACACGTTTAAGGGCGCAGTGTCCTGTATCGACCAACAGATGGCGCACCACAGCAGCACACCTCCTAGCACAACTCTTAAGTCAAGGGGGAAATCCAGTAAGTTCCCTCTTTCCCAGCTTCATCAATCAACCACCGCGACCTTCCTCTCCCAGACGGAGGCTCAATGTCACGCATGGCACCAGCAAGGGGACTGGGAGAGCTGAGGACATTTTACGAGAACAAGAAGCCAATTTATCCAGCTGTCGATCAATGCCAGGTAATCTCCCCAACTGGGCAGAGTAGGACAGTGTGAAAAATGACCCTGTGCGTGTGAGTGTTGCCTGGCTCTCTCGCAAGAGCTTTCTGATGAGGTTAAGAGCTTTTATAGAGAGGCTGGAGGCTGCAGTCCGCAGTCTGTCCTTGTTTTCAACACCTCGTGGAGGTGTCATGTTCTGTTGACACCTCTCCAGTCAGTTCAATCGGAGCACTTTGAACTGCTCCGAGCTGCAGTGACAGTTATGGGAGTGAAAGATGCGACCAGGACTCCAGGTGTCCTGACAAGTGACGAGTGATACTGACAACAAAAAAATGCACAACACACACACACACACACACATATATATATATACACTCACCACAGTGCCAGTCTCTGCTCCACATCCTTGAGGAAGGCCAGGTGGAAGGCATGGACAGGGTCATAGCTGGCAGACACCAGGCTCCTGAGAGACTCTGGCAAGGCCTCGTCTTTACCCACCAGGCTGGGGAAGGACTGAGACAACACACACACACAGACACACACACAGACACACACACAGACACACACACACATACACATACACACAAACACACAAACACACAAATGCTGATCAGAGATAGCCTGTGACCTTGGAGCAGGACAGTAACACAGTAGTTTCATTACATGGCAGGGTGTTGACATTATTTGATAGTGTGCTAGTCATTGAGCTGACAGCAGTGGGGGTGGGGTGGGGTAGATGACTAGCTTTGAACACACCCGGCCATTTGTTTACTGCAGCTTTAATCATAAACACACAGTTTAGTGTTGATCCTGCTGGAGGACAAACAGAGACCACCTGATGTGGTGGTGCCAAATTCCACAGACACTCAAATCCCTTCACTCCCCACACACTCTTCTGTTATTCTTGTGTCTGTTTGAGTTGGTGAGTTAGTAGGCAGTGGTGCTTGGGGGGAGGGGGGTTTGTCAACACAAGGCTAGCACCAGCCAGCTCCAAAGATGCACCTCAGGGGCTCAGGAAGAAGACGCGAGGGAGGGAAGGAGGGAGGTGGAAGGGGGCAGCTCAGATCTGGCAGCCAAGAAAGCGATTTAAGAGGTGTTTAAAAAAGCACCCAACATCTTCCCCACCCACATCAAAGATGGGGGAAACCACACCCTGAAACAGCCATGTGTGTGGGAGAGAGAGAGAGAGAGAGAGAGAGAGAGAGAGTGAGAGAGAGAGAGAGATGAGGGGCAGTAGTCTTGCGGATAAGATGGGAAAGTTTAAACTTACAACCCGTAGCATATGAGCAGGGTGCCAAGGCGGGCAGCGGAACAAACAGCAGGCCGTAGCAAAACAGTTTACAGTAGCAGAACACACGCACATCAAAACATGGACACCTTACCACAGTGATGACCTCCAGGTCCTTCAGGAAGGTCCTCTCTGTTGTGAGCAACTCTTTGGCGATGAAATAGGCTTTGTCAGTGGGGAACTTCTGGACACAAGAGACACACGGCTTTCTGATCACCATCGACCTCTGCCCAATGAACTTGACTCACATTTGACTTCCATTCAATTATATGTTTATTCGTACCTGACCGAAGGCTTTATTTGACTTTTTCCATTGATAGATCAGATAATCTATTGACCATCTGGATACCACAGCCCTTACAAATCAAGTAGCTGCTTTGGCTTGTGATGTTAGACAGTGAGGTGGATCTGTTTGACTGGTGTAATACTCTCGTAAAAGTTATTTTCACCAAGCTCCACCCATGAGTGTGCTGATCCCAGGTGTACGTGTACCAGTGGCCCATATAGATCCTGGAGAACGGAGCCTGCACTATCTGGGCCCGGGGCTATTCTGGGCTTATTTCTACAGCTCCTTTGAGAGCCTCCCAACCTCTCGTACGAGCACAGTGCAGGGATACACATCATAGCTCAAGACTGGTCAGCGTACTCACTCCTTTCCTCCCTGCCAGCTGTGCTCACTCTTGGTTAGTGTTTCCATATTTTCATGGAGAACGTTATACTTTTTGTCCCGTCAATGATTTCTCATCTCCCTCTCTTTAGTTTCATGCTCCTTCTCCACCCCCCGTCCTCGTCCTCTCTTTGTCTTTTCTATCCTTCCGCCTCTGATACCAACCTTTCTGCGGGCTTCGTCCTCATCGTCTGTGCGGACGTAGCCGGCGTCGGTGAGCAGGGGGCTAGTGAGGGGCGAGGGCTGGTGGTCGTCAGGGCTCTGCCCTGGGCCAAGGGGGGCACTCTGCCCGCTACCGTTCACAAGCGCTGGGCCGCCAGCCTCCGGCGAGTCGGGGAGACTGGAACTGCCCAGCAACACACCTGGGAAGGAAGGAGGAACGGAGAGATGGGAGTCAGAGTCGGAGCCAGTGGGTCCAAGCACAAAGCTCTTGACCCTAAGTTGACTTCCATGCAGCTTGCCGTGTTGAACTACAAGCTGAAAGGAAGGTGAACTTGCGGTGGCGAGCGTGTCAAAAACGTGACAAGAAAGTATGAATCAGAAAGGAGAAAAGTGCCTAAGAAACAGGGTGAAGGAAGGTGAAGAACATGTTCTCTACTGCTACCACAGAAACTAGGAGCATCTACAAGGGACGTCTTGCTACTGGGGCCTCCTAATGCTCTACCATTGGAAGGGAAGCATGGGTGAACAACTCAGATGGAAATGATGACAATGTCACTGAAACTAGGGGCCCTCCAAAGACAGGGCTACCATACCCCAGACAACTACACCCCAGACTATGGTCTAATGATGGATCACTACATCTAGAACAGAGACTAGGGACACAAGACGATCGCATACTTGCCCAGTACAGTTTCCTGTCCACTGATTGATGGTCCTACGGCTGTCAGTCATGGGTAAAAACCACGGTTTAAACCACCTGTGGCAACCACTACAACATCCCATAATACTAAAACTAGAAGACATTCAGACACAAACACAGGCCTGTCTGCATAACCAGACAGGATACATGCAGTACATCAAACTACAAACAACAAACCACAATCATCTAAAACACAAGACGGGGGTCTAGCATCAAGAAGGGTGGAGGACACAAAGTGGGTGGTGTGTGTGTGGGGGAGGGGGGGGGAGGGGTGCGGGGTAGGGGTGGGGCATCACGACAACAACGTAGCTAATCTTAAGAAAACCCCAGAGTCCCTGAGCTTCTCGTTTTGGGTCAACTTTATTGACACTAGTAGTGCACACATTCAAGATACAACGTTAGAAAGTGTAGAAAGTTACCATTCCAATGGAGCACAAAACATGAGAAGTAGAAGAATCCAGGGTGTGTTAGAAAAAGGACAGAGCTACAGATATACAAACGTGTTACAAGAGCAATATAAAGAGAGTGTAGACTGACCGGGGTACATTCAGGGTGGGGTTAGTGAACAGAGAGTGTTGTAGTTCCTGGGGAAGGGTGTGTAAAGGTAACGGGTGTAGGTGTGTGTGTGTGTGTGTTAGGGGGTCTGGTCTGGAGTTTTATTTATGCCTCAAACTTAACAACCGTAAGAGGGTGAAATACAGTGCTCTCCTGTGTACATTTGACTACTTCAGCAGAAACATTCAGTAGGTTTCTGAATTGTAAACAAAAAAATAAAGGTAAGAAAATGTTTGTCATTTCAACAGGTGACTGCGAGTCAAGTCAGTCAAACATGTAGCCCAACTCAGCACTAGCAAAAGAGAATATCTTGAAAATAGTCCAACCTACAGTGATTCTAATCACGCACATCTAGGAAAAAAGTCTCGGGTCCTAGACAAAGTACAACAAAGAAACTGTTCACATACAGTGTTTCAAAATGCTGTCCTCAGTTTGACGTGCTGAGGGTGCCAAGTTGGTGAGAGTGGAAGGTCAGAGAGGACGATTGAAGCTCCAGTGCTCTAAGTTTTGTGTCTTCTCTGAAAGTGCTTATTCGTTGATAAGCCACCTCCGTATCACTGTTCACCCTTCCTCAGGCCAGCATATCTCTCAGCTGGATGAAGAAAGGACGTTTCACTATGCTGTCAGGCCTGAACCTAACTTAATAGGTTTGAAAAGACAATGCATTCTGTATCAGCTAAATCGAGCAAACCTTGAAGCTATTTACAGTGCGACAAGTTAGGGTTCAAATTTAAACGATCTGAATTTGATCTTGATCATTTGGAATTTATGATTAAATAGGAAGAATGTATCAGGATATTAAGATTGTGTCCTTCTCTGCCATAGCCGTGCCTCTAGGCTCCAATGCAGTGTTATATCGCCCTACGTTAGGAAAACTATAGACCCTCGGTACAGACGGCCCTGTCTCCTAACTGCACCGCACAGTTGTTGAGAGAGCACTGGAGCCCAAGTGTCCCCGTCTGAGCCTTGTGTACAGTGAGTGACAAAACAGTTGAACGCAAAGGACAGTGCGAAGATCAGGTTGACATGCCTCAGAAAGAAAAGAAAAACAGAGGAGGGGAGGAGGGGAGGAGGGAAGGAGGGGAGGAGGGAAGGAGTGAGAGTGTGGTGTCCCTTCCACTGTGGTAAAAAAAAAGAAAAAAAAACATGCTGACGCAAAGCTGGAAACGTTTCCCTGTCCGTTTGATGCGCAAGCGCGTTACGCGTTGAACGCCTCGTCAAAGCGCCCAGCCTGTTTCTGCGGAACGCGCAGGGGCTACGCACGGAAAGTCGGTTTGCAAGCAAATGACAATTATGAGAATGAGCCGGCAGCCACCTAGGTGACTAGGTGATGGAAGAAACCAGGGCGGGTCCAAAGCAAGGAAAGACAATGAGCTGTTCTGCTTGTGGTGCATGCCAGGAGTCCAGCCAAGCTAGCGGCTGTGAGGGTGGCAGGCGGGTGGGCGGAGGCAGTGGACTGATGCTGCTTGTAATGGGAGGGAGGGTATTGACAGCAGGGGGGAGGAAGCGAGGCAGACACAACACAACCGCTATCGCAATTACATCGGATAGATTGAAAAGTAACACAAAGCACCATTGACCTAGCTAGATTTTTTTTGTACCTAGCTTTTAGCATATTCTCCGTACAGTATAACTACTGGTAAATATTAATATATCCTTAATGCCCATATGATATACAAGAGATGTTCCAACATTCTAAGAGTAAAAACTATTGAGATGGCAAGTTAAATTATGTGCTTGGAATGTTGCTCCCAAAACAGCAAATATGTTTAGAACCATTCTAGTTTATATTATTTCCAAAAAGCATTTTCTACAATTGCTTATATAAAATGTAATTGTGGAAGTCTACAAACTTGATTGGAGATTAAAAAACAAGCTTTTTCAAACAAAAAGCAGGAATTCAACTTGTAAAAGTGCTCTGTATGGAAAGACAAAACATTCAACATCAAAACTGGACTACAGGTACAAAAGGCAGGTTGGCCATTTCCTATGAAACCTGTTCAGCCATCAGAACACCTAAGGAGCCTGCAATATCATTAACTACATCTCCTATTTGTCTAAGCTACTGTTACACCTCTGACTAGACACTTGTATCCTCCAAACACCTTCCCACTACTAATCTATGAACAGTCATTCTATTGCACAAGACAACAGTCAAGTGATTAGAAACATTGATGTGAATAGAGAACTTAAAAGTCGCCAAAGTAAAATATGTGATGAACACAACCTAATGAAAGCATGTAACCGCTTTTCATTCCAGCACTTTTAAAACAAATGTATTCTTCGTGGACTCACTTTCTGTACCAGATGAAGAAATGAGAGCCAACAGAAATCACCATTTGTGATCGATGTCCACCTGAACAAGACACAATGACCACAAGTCACCTGCGGACAACCCACCTGGATGTACGCTCTAATGCAGCACATCCCAGCTTTGCAGTAGCTCTCTAAATCTTCGATTTCTTCACCAGTTCAACCGGTCGAACTGCTTGAAGATATTAAGATATGGCACTTTGTAAAAATCCTTCTGAACACCTCCTTTTTCTTGCTCTGAAGTTGAGTACACACTTGATTAAGGAATGAACAAACCCCACGAGAGGTTAGGCTGCTGATATGAAGGAACGCAAAAACTCGGCTTAATGTCTCTGAATAAAGCGTCAAGAAATAGCTAGAAACTTCAAAGAGGAACATGGGCTTCAACTCCACGGTGTTCCTCAACTCAAACTCTCCAAAACGCCCCTACTCTATCTCAAAACTAGCGCATGCTGTGACTCTTCACACTATCCTTTTTAAGATTGATTCATCCCTTTAACCCTCCTCAACAGCTAAAGACACGTGCGCCAGCATCCTCCTGGTTCAGGTTAAAGCAGCCCTCCTCCCCCACTTCCTCCTCCAGTTCCAGACTATCAAAGGAGAACTTGTTACGCGCCATGGAGGAGGAGTTAACAGCCGCAGGGTTGCCGTACATTAAAGGCTGGCCGAAGGAGCTGCCAACGTCAGACTCGGTATCGCTGGTGTCGGTGCCACTACTGGTGGACCCATCTATCATCTGAACTGGGTTCAGATTCTGATTCTGGTCTGGCCCGCGCCGCCCATACAGCCTCTGGACTGTGTTGGAGCGGGCCTGACCTGGGACAGTGAGGCCGTTCCCGTTGGTTACTACCCGCCGCTCGATGGCGGCGACGCCAGCGCGGGAAGGGGGGCGGGGGTCAGGACCCGGGGTGGAGGTCAGCTGACTAAGAATGAAGGGGTCGGTGTCGGAGCGGTTCCGCATGTTGTTGTGGAGTTTGGCCAGGTGAGGTGAGCGGCTACTGATTGGAGAGTAGCTGCCGTAGTGGGGGGGCTCACCACTGAGCAGGGGACCACACCCAGGACGCTTGCTGAAGTGATGGCCGCCGTCATCCCAGTGGGAGGGGCGCGGGCCATGACCGTTCTGCTCAGCGTGGCTCAGAGAGCTGGTCCTATGGAAGCTGCTCACCACAGGACTGGAACACACGCTCCGCGTTCCCCCGGCTGGGCGCCCCAGCCCCGGCCCAGCCACATGCTTCCCCTCCCCGCGGAATATCTCTTCCAGGAGGGTGCTGTGGAGGGGTGGTCGGCCCAGGAACGACCCCCCGTTAGACAGCTCATCGTCAGTTACCTCCCTGCTCACGCTCAGAGGCTTGGCAGAGACCGGCGGAGACTCGCGGTAACGGTTTCTACCCAACATGCCCTGTGACTGCTGATGATGGGGCGAGGGGTGGAAGACCCCGTTCATAGCCCCGCCCCTGACCCGTGGCTCATCCTCATTGCTGTCATTTGCTTGCGAGTGAGACCTGGTAACCCGACCCTTGGACACATCATATTCACTATCTATATCACTGCAGTCGATGTAGGGGATGGAGGAGCTGCTGCCCTTAGCGGCCCTTGAGGCTGGACCTGTGTTCAGATGCTCTGTGTGCTGTGGCCTGGCTGGGTTGGACCTCTGGCCGCGGGCCTCCTCCGGTCCGGGGACTGGCCCATCCTGGAACCCATTGGGCCGGGTGGCTGCAGAACCAGGTTCCTCCAGACCACCCTGGGTGGACTCTCCTCTGCGGCCCAGTCTAGAGTCTGTCTGGTCTATGGACAGAGCACTCTGAGGGAGATGAAGGAAGAAGAGGCAGAGGGAGAAAGGATGGGAGAGGGAAAAGCCATAGAGCACGGGAGAGAAGGATGGTGACTCATGGAGTTTGGAAGATGTGGGACTACAGTTAGTAGGGGCATAGTGACATTGCGGTGAAGGTAATGACAACCGGTTCGTTGGTGCACTTTTAATGGAAGTCTAATGGTCAGGTAGTCAGTTACCTGTTTTGGCACTTGGGAGCGAGGCTGGGAAGGCTGAGGATAGAAGCTGGATTGGATCTTACTGTGTTTCCTGGACAGACACAGAGATAGGTTAGAGTACCAGGACATGGGACAGGTACCCTGGCTGTACTGACAGTCAACATTGGCTGTCTATTAAAGTGACACAGTGACAATGTGCTAGATTGAAATGATCCATTTTTATTAGCTTAGTCAGATGAACTCAAGAGCTCAAATAAGAATATGCTTTGAACACACACACAAAGCACGTGCCAAGAATCAATCACATTTAACATGCATTTTCTTGTTTGAACATATTGACTTCTCCCTAAGGACCAGACAGCCTGTCAGTCAGAATTTCCGGCCTGCCTGATGCCTCACCTTTCAAATGGGACCTTCTTGAACTCAGAGTCCTTGACATAATCAATAACCTGCTTCTGTGTTCGACCGCTGTGGACACAAAAGAACCCGAGAGGGACGTGCAGTTAAAAGCACGTTTCTAGAAGCAAACGATCCGCACAAGGACTCTCTGAAGCGCGTCATGTTTGATCAGGCATCCTGCAGCCTACCTGAACCGGAAAGAGGACCCCCTGGTGAACAGCACAGGTTTGGGCTTGGGTTTGGGTTCCTCAAAAAGCCTGAAGAAGGCATGGTACTCCACACAGATCTTCCAGAAGATCTTACAGCAGTCTCGACTAGCCATGACAAACTCCAGCGTGTCGTGATGCGCACTTTGCTGTGGGACACAAACCCAACATGGCTGAAGCAGACCTCGTCCCCATGTCCTACTCAGCTCAACGCTTCCTAATGAAACAAAGTCACTAGCGAGTAAACTTCATTTGGCAGAACTTACATTCAGGTCTGGTCTCAATTTGATGAGGAATCTCTTTCTCTTGAAGCTCAGCTTGCGTATTTTTGACCAGTTAAAGGCGTTTATCTTCGTGTGGCCCTGTGGAAAAGAACCAAAAATACATGAAAATAACAGGAATTGGTCGTTGGTAGGATTTTTGAAGGTGAACAAACCGCAACAATCTCACATCAAGCCACTTAAGAAAAAGTATTGGCATGTAAATATGCATGGTGCCTAAGAAGTTCTTGAATTAGAAAGGCTGCATGGTATTTCCCAAAATAAAACCTTAGAACTTAACTTAGGCCTCAAACACTGCTGGGTCAGCTCAATGAAAACAAAAAGCTGAAGGCTTGCATGTCTACTTGTGCTTTCCTCAACCACATAAGGGTTAGTCCTCCAGCACAAACACCATATTACAGTGTATGGCTCTCTAGGGTATTTTTAGATTGACTTCTCGTAGGTTACTGCCTCCAGTCAGAGGGCACGTTCAGGCATCTGGTCACACGCAACAGCCGTTTTTCTCCCCAACCAAGACGTGATTTGAATGACCCAATTCTTTGCATGGAAAATTCATGAACTCCACTTTAAGTCCTTGAGCGACCGAACACCAATTAGGCTGTTGCCGCTGCATTAGAAATGAGGAGGCGGCATCTGATCCAATCACCTGCAACACCAGCACGCCGGTGTGTGCCACGGCCAGGCTGAGCTTGGTGCCCTCGCGGTCCTTGGCAGGGTGTAGACGCACCCCGTACATCTCCAGGCGGCGGGCTATCTCCAGCAGCTGATAGTCGGACTCCGCTGGTGTCTGGCCCCTGGGAAAATCAGACCAGGTTTAGAGATGGCAAAAAAGGATTTCTTCACATTTACATGATTTTTTTGGTTACCGCAAGCCAGCAGGAAAAGAAATAAACGCGGTCGCAAGTTTGCTTCCCTAAATCTGATCGGGGCGAATGACTTCCTGTTTCCTGTATGTGCTAGTGAATTACTAACTTCCTTCCTGTCTTGGCTGGCTTCCAGAATGGCATAGGCTGGTCTCAGCATCCACGAGGGGGGCCGAAGGGAAAGGGTGAGGCAGAGAACAAAGGAGAACACCGCCCAACGCAAAAGTAGTTTGTAGTCCTGACCCACTGGAATAAGATGAGCTTAGGTTTAGTCCCACTGATACTGAATAAGATAGCTTCCATCACACTAGGGCTTGGAAGGAGAGGAGATACATCTTACCCCTTATATCAGGTCACGGGTGACATCTAAAAACATTTCAACCTCAACCAGAGGAGGTCAGAGAACCGGGAAGTCTTATTCTGGGGTCAAGCGGGTTACGGCGGGGCGGAGGATGGGGTGGGTAAGGGAGGAAGTGAGGCGGGGGAAAAGCATCATTGGAATGCTTCCAATGGGTGGATCATGGGAAGGGGTGATCTCTGAGAGACAGAGAATAGCTCTGGGAAAGGACATTCAGCTGCAATGTGATCTCTCAGAGTGCCACAGTGCTAGCCACAGTGAAGAACAGTTTTTCGAGAGCGGGTGGGTAGACCAAGAGGGGTGTGCCAAGAGGGATGTTTGTGGATAACCTTTTATGTGGGAGAGGCACGGGCGTCGACAGGCTTTGCATATTTACAACCTCGCTCCCTGTTTTGACACTGTATTGACATTACTCAAAGCAGGAGACAAAGTTCATCCACTATCAGATTGTAAAACTCAGAGGGAAGCTGTTCAGAAAAGAAGCCTGTTGACGTGTGCCTGTCTTGTGTGAAGGCTGCAGTTCCACTCACACATGGTTGCGGTGGTTCTCTGTGATCTTATCCCGGAGAGCATCCTGGTCAGGAATGTACTTGTTGTGAAGGAGGTGCTGCCAACTCTGGACCTCGTCAAAGTCCCCCATTTCAGCTGAGAGAAAGAATGACAGAGAGAGCACGAGAAAGAGAGAGAGAGAGGGGGGGGTTATTCCAATTACATGGTATTGCACAGGATGTCAACAATCATTCTACAGCAATTCAAAAGTTTACATTTTCTGAGCGAAAACACAGACATATCCTACTGCCAGCTTTTTACATAGTATCATCATCTTCATATATTATAGTGGAACCTCCCCTAACCACAATGAGAGGAGATGAAGGCTCTTTTCTCTTATCATCCATAGGTACAAAGACAGCCATTACCATGGCAACTGAGAGATTGCAGCTCATGCTATGCAGTACAGCTGGTGTGACAATGCAAGGTATCTATATTTTATCCCCTTCGTCACGTATTAGATCTGATACAATATACCACTACTTCAAACAAATGTAATTCCTGTAGCGTTGGAACTAAGGCTTTAGACCAACACAAATCGACTGGGATAGACCCTCTGCTCAGCCTACTCCAGCCATGAATGACTGAAGAAATGCCAGCGTTCTGTTCCGTAAAGGGCCGAGAGAGGGAGGGAGGGTTGAGATGAAGGCCTGAAGGAAGAGGTCTGGCTGGCGGAGTGAAGCAGAAGGGATACTCACACTGGACAATGTGAGAGACCAGCAGGGCCGCAGTGCTGTCGTTGCAGGTCAGGCGCCCACTGGCCAGGTCATGCTTAATCTGCAGGGCAAACAGGTACCTGGAACGATGAGGAAAAGGGGGGGGAAGGAAGAGAGGGTGAAAGAGAGAGGTGGGGTTTTAAAGATGAGAAATGAAAGGGAAAGGAAAGAGAAACGGAAAGGTAAAAGAGAAAGGGGGAGGCGGAGAGAAAGGGATGAAGTTTTATATCATTTTAGATTTTAAAACAGCATATGCAGAAAGGCATCCCACAATGATGCCTTGATTGATGGCACCCTTCAAGCGATCACTCACAGAGCGACCCCAGAGAAGGCTGACAGCTGCAATCAATGCAGAACTGGTACATTACTTGACAGAAGGGAAATTATATTCCCTGGCACATCTAAAGTGACGTGACTGAGACATTTCTCTCTCCATACAAAGAACTTGGATTGGAAAAATACCTCAAAAATCATTTCACTGCAGCAAAGATGCTGCCAGATCATGAATATGCATGCACACACCCAAGGGGTAGCGCACACAAATGGAAGCTAGAGGCTTGGATGGTTATGCAGAGAACCCTATGCCTTGGTACCCACGCTAAATGGAACGCCTCCGCTTCACAGAGACTCCGCTGATGTTCAGCAAACAGATCTGGAATAATACAGGGCAGCTATCCACCGATAGAGCAAAGGTTAGGTGTATTCAGTAATGAAACCACTACTCCAAAATCCAAACCCGCCCTGGCAGAGTCGACGAAGGAAGGTTCCCATTAAAATCCATTCACCGTCCCTGACAACTTTGTGTGCACGCAAGCATGCGCTCGCTTCAGGGCAGTGACGCAGTGAGCTCAACTCAAAGGGCTCGTCAAACCATTAAAACCGGTCTGCATCGACCGTGTCACAACCAAGCCTCTTCAGTCCGGTGTTTTGACTACCATCTCAACGGGACCCTTATACCAGACCACTAAATGGGGTTGTAAAAAAATCTCCACTGTCAACGTCTACCTGCTCAGGTAACCTCCTATCCACGGTGGGTGAATGGAGGGGGAGAGGGTGGGCAGGAAGGCACCGTGCCAAGGTCTTTAGAGGCCCATTTGTCCCATGCTGTCCTGAACAACCCGACCGTTTGCTCAATCCATTCATTCATATCGGTGGCATCAGTAACGTTATACACACAACAGAGTCTGTTGAAAGGCAGAGGGGGCACAGCTAGGAACAGGGGAGAGGGTTGCCATCCCTACAGAGTCATGTGACCGGGCCTGGGTCACGGGTTGACGGAATTTGTCAGCATGAGAGAGTTCGACAACTAAAATGTTTAGATTTCCCTTGGTGCCATATGTATGGCTTAGCCACCAGTACCAATAGGAACTGACACATGGAGGGTGAGGGAAAACACTGAAATGTCAAGTGTTTCTTTTGGTAATATTACAATAACACATACGCTAGCCAGGACACCGGCACAGCTACCGTATATAAACTGTAATTAGCTGTAGCTGTCATGTGTTTAGCTCTGTTTACACAAGCAGCAAAGCACTAGGACAAGGTTAGACACTGATGGGATAAGAAGATTACCAAAAAACGCTTGAAGCTTGACATCTCTAATCTCTACAATAT
Organism: Plecoglossus altivelis; assembly: GCA_036571765.1. Lineage (NCBI taxonomy): Eukaryota > Metazoa > Chordata > Actinopteri > Osmeriformes > Plecoglossidae > Plecoglossus > Plecoglossus altivelis. Next base: position 8,458,176 of record BROE01000010.1, on the reverse strand, counting down.
TATTGCCTGTGGACTTTGGTCAGGCACCTCAGAGAGAGAGAGGGGGGGAGAGAGAGGGGAGGACAGAGAAAGAGAGGGGGGAGAGAGAGAGAGAAGGAGAGAGAGAGAGAGAGAGAGAGAGAGAGAGAGAGAGAGAGAAATAAAGAAAAAATTGAAAGTAATATGCAAGCTGGCACAAGCAGAAATGGAGGATAGTGCTAGGCTACCTAATGGTCTCTGGATGTCAGCCGGTTCCATGGTCCCATTAATATCCCAGACCTTTTGACCCAGAACCCAGCTCTGCATTTTAAAGAGCCCAGATGTATGAGGGTTGAAATGAGGCATTTTGAGGCCATGCAGATTTCCATCTTACCGCTGACAGCTGTGTGGGCAGGTCTAATGGGCCATGGAGCGTTCCTCTCAACGAACAATAAAGGGCCTTAGTGTCACTTTGTCCACAATGTCAAAATAACCCAATTATGCACAGTGCACAAACATTATTCAGCCTAACAGGGAAACTGCCTCTGACTTGAGACTTCAGTGTTTTTCTTTCAGCAGTCAAGACTTTGACATTGGTACAAGGCTACTGTTACTGCTAAAGAGGTCACCATGCTACAGTAGCACTTCACCATCATCACTTCTCCACGTCTGTCTCCCACTTGAGGAAATATTGACTCACATGGAAACGACCGAGAGGCAAACAAAGGAAGGAGGCCTTCTGACCACTTCCTGTGATAGTTTGTTTAGGAGTCTGCTCCTCTTTTGGAACATGGGAGTTCTTTACGGAGAGATTCCCAACATGCAGACTAGGAGCAAAGACCACCTGGTTGTAACAAATGTATTGACATGGCTGAATTCCCTGCGAGGGTGTGTTAGCGATGGTGGCAGGCGTTCATCTTACCTTGTCAGTTCCTCCAGGAGCTGTGTGTGGTCAGGAGGGAAGAACTTCACCACAAACCGAAGGATGGTGTTCTTGGGCCCTGCAGAAACAAACAGAACAGTGTAAAGGGAGGTCGGAGAAAGCAAGATGAACAAACAGCTAACAATGGAAAGATCACTATCTCTTAAGCCGCAAGCATTTATACGATCTTATCAGCTTTTGACACAGCCTCATTCCAATTCGAACGCCAAGCGCAATTTATGGATTCTTCTTTCAAGATAACTGTTCTACCCAATAGATCACTGCAGGGTTGGAAGAGGTTATCACAGAGGGTAGATCAAAGGCAGCTTCGCAGGAGAGGGGAGGAGAGGAGAGGGGGGGACAAAGAGGAGATATGGAAAGGAGGAGGGGGGCATGGAGGAGTAGAATATCTATGAAGTAAGTAGAGGACAGAGAGGAGGTCGACAACTCACGTCTAATCTGCTTCAGGGTAGGCTTCAATAGATCCAACCAGACCTGTGAGAGAAAGACCATGTGAAACAGTGACATCATTATCTCTGGTTGTTAAACATACAGTATCATTTTTGTTACAGTGCTGTAATAATCTGGACAGCCTGATATATGTGTGTGTGTGTGTGTGTGTATGTACATGTGTATGCAGCATTTTAGAGCAGGCATTGTGCTGAAGTTGTCACACCAATCACTCTGACAGCCCGACCTTGAGATGAGCTGCATGGATACCTGCCAGCTGCTTTCAGCACGAACAAACTGATGAGCTGAGGTCCAGCATACAGCGCACACCATGACCCCAGACTGACCCAGCTCCACTTCTCACTCTAAAACCCTTCACGTGTTACATCCAAATCAAGCGCACCTCACACATTTGATTAATATTTGAGAAGCATTTTGACCCAGTTTGGTCTAGCGTCCTTTCCATTACCCACATGCTGCCGCAACCTCCGTTATACAGCAAACTCCAGATTTACCATTCGCAGATAGATCAGCAAACATACATGTACAATGAATGGGGTATGCAAAGGTGATCTTATCTGCTCTACATATGAAAAGACATCGTCACGACTGGGAGGATGAGACCCACGTAGCTTCTCCTTAGGAGGATGTTGCTATTCTTCATCCTTGTTTCAAGAGCACCAAGCTAGAGCGCCTGCTCCCTTAGCTCACTAGCCGCTCTGCTGATGCCTGAGGCTCCTTGTGTTTCCCCTGGTGGCTCCCACAGAGGCAGGGACTGGGCAGTAGACCGTGGTACCTCTGGAACAGGTATGTGACCTGCTCTACTCTCGTCACTCTACATCCAATGTCTGACAGAACTGGGGCTTTCCCCTCGGGTTGTGGGGGGAGGGGGGGAATAGGTGCACTTAAAAGGTTTCTTATCTCATGGTAACCGAGTTGTCTTAGAGACTTACCGTCATCTTCCGATGGTCCTGGTACTCCAAACCAAAGTAGTCTCCCTCCACCAAGTTGAGGTGGGCACACACCAGGTCAAACAGCGCCTTGCCCAAGGAGCGTTGCTGCAGAGACACAGGGGGGAGAGACACAGTCAGACACACTGGACAAGGGACCAACGCTCATCTGAAAATTCACACTGAAACGCATGATAAAAGATTTGGGCTGGTTTGCAGTGGGGCAGCTAACACATGTACACATATTGCTCGGAAATAAACCTTCATCACTTTGCCATTCCCCCAGCTGGTTCTAATTAGCCCTGCAAGCTATGACCCCGATGTCTGGCCAAGAGAAAAAGAAGCAGCATGAGCTAGCCGCTAACAGGAAAAAGGGCTCAGCTGGTATTTCCACCAATATCCTGGGGGGAATGAGGTGTGTGTGAGGGTGTGTGTGTGTGTGAACCTTGCATTCACTGTAGTCTGTCTAATGAAGACAGACACTAGTCAAGCAGAGGTAGGAGTGTGTTGCTTTACACACAACACTAAAGCCAATACGCTAAATTAGTAAAGTACAGCCCTCATTCACAGACAATCCTAAAAAAATGAACATAATGGGTATGATGACAATCATTCTTTCATGTGCACCTAACACACCTCTCCATAGCCCTGGGTTGATAAACACCCTGTCTCCCTCCAGTCTAGCCCAGCCTGAATGTTTCATACTTTTCCCTTCCAGGCAGGGCATGGCAGAGCTATGTGAGTGTTTACAGTAGTGCAGGACTGTAACCAGCTACCACCCTCCACAGGCCCATCAAACACACCCCAGAGACAGCTCTGAAAAGTACAGCAGAACGAACACCTTCAACATTTAGAGCACACTGTATACATCAAGGAACCATTTATCTTTGGGGATCCACAAACACACTGAGTGTAGCTCAAAGAGCACAAACTCTCTTTAACCCGCCTGCATTCACTCAGGCACCAGGCTCCTAGCTTGGTGTTTCTGCAGTCTCAAATGAGAGAAGGGGGAGTGTGTACTGTGGAGCAGGAGCTTGTGCTGCAGGAGAGCAGGGGACACGGGGAGAGAGGACGGAGAGGAGGTTGGGAGGGACAGGCTGGGAGGGACAGGCTGGGAGGGACAGGCTGGGAGGGAGAGGCTGGGAGGGAGAGGCTGGGAGGGAGAGGCTGGGAGGGAGAGGCTGGGAGGGAGAAGTTGTGTGGGAGAGGCTGGGAGGGAGAGGCTGGGAGGTAGAGGCTGGGAGGTAGAGGCTGGCGGTAGCAGAGGGGTGCAAACTGTGGTGCCTGCCAAGGCCGTCACCATCTGGCCAGAGCCACTGGTGTGTGTGTATGAGCCAGCTGACTGCTGACCGCACTGGAACAGACGGCAGGTGTACACACACGCGTGCGTGCTTGCGCGCACACACAAATAAACACACACGTTGACACATTAGCTCATACACTATGCATCGTTGCATCTAGTTAGCCTAATTACACTATGATGGGATATGAGGATATATCGTATCATGTTTAACATGATATGAACTGATTAAATCACAAGTCCATAAAAAAGCTGGGCGTGAATGAAAATGTGGAAGAAAAGTGCCAAGGAAAGACCTCAATACAAAAGTAAGGTTGTGTTGACAACGAATTACCTTTACAGTTCACAAGTTCGTTAAATGACTGGCTGGCTACACTAATCTGGTCAAACCGGATGAGGTATACAAGTGCGTGTGTGTGTGTGTGAAGTGCAAAAAGTACACTGACCTCTCCTACAATCCCTGGCATTGTGCCGGCTCCATGGTGAGTCTAGTGAAGGTGTCAGCAGGGACTTCACACAGTAGGATCTCGGAGTGTGTGTGCGCATGTGTGTGTGTGTTTGTGTGTGTGTGTGGATGTCTTTGACCTGCCTCCATCAGTCCCCTGCAGGAGTCAGCAGGCATGTTCTGCAGCACACAGCACAACACTACCATTCCTCTCCAGCCCTCAGCTTGGTCATCATGTGAGACCCAGATGCAGGGAGACATTTGGAGGTGCCTGCAGCCCTCTGGCTGTCTACAGCTGCTCTGAAGGAAAGCAGTGCATAGGTACAGCCTGCTTACTGCCTGGGTATGTGTCAGAGTGGAGCTACTCATATAGTTTAGTCCAGCCAGGTTGTGTGGCTCAGCCCAACCTCCAGGGCGCTGTAACTTCCACTGAAAGCCATTATTAGGCTGCAACTGAACAGCTGGGGAGAAGGACAATCCTATTCTGAGAGGAGGTTTGATCTCAGGCGGAAAAATGGGGGGCTGATGTATTAATAGCGAAGACAAAGTAAATATTTGTACAAAGCCTTGTTTGGAGTTCTCAACGCTGTTGGTTTTGGACGGGGCACAGAATACTGGTCTCATTACAAACGTTTCACATAGCATTGGAGGATACAGTAGATCTGTTTTCCCTTTGTGCACATGAGGGCCGGCAAAGTGTGTGTGTGTGTGTGTGTGTGTGTGTGGGGGGGGGGTGCAGACAACTAAAATGATGGTCCCTTCATAGGGTGTTGAATATACTGTGTATACAGTAAATAACTTATATGGTCCATTTTGCCAAGGTAATGCGTTGTGAGGTACCATGCCTTGAAGAAGCTTTACTTAAGGTTAATGGGTTTAGCTTGTTGCATTACCATGCCAGACTAATGAGGGTTACCGCTGTTCGCTGACAATGAAAGCAAGAGAAACAGTGGTGACACTGCTAAATGCAAAGGTAGTCCACCACTCCCAGGATGTAAAAACCTCCTTAGCAAGGAATTCCTGGGGTGTACCTGGGGTGAAAGTATAAGATCATGTCTCAAAATGGTATAAACAGCAGGTCTTGTGATTGGTGATTAAAAGCACTAGCTGCCTTGTAAAAAATGTGAAGTGCAAAACAAAGGTTTAAAAGTAACAATGCCTGTTTAAGGACACACTCTTCCAGTTAGGCTGGATAACCACAGTATTTTGGTCAGGGTTGCACTCCTCTCCAAGAACAGCTCAGTCCAATATTGATTCACTTGGCAGAGTCCTGAGCGAGCCAACGGGCAAGAAGAGAGCCAGAAGAGAGCCTAGCTAAATTACAATCAGCCCATTCATCAGTAGCCATGAATGGTTCTTTATTAGCGCTGCTGTGTTTTTCCCTGTCTGAGAGATACAGGCTTCTCTATTAAATGCTGTCTGCTTTCTTGAGCAGACTTAAGACTTAGAGCAAAAGAGGGAAATCTTGATGAACTTCTACCCTATGAGTCATTCTAGAGATGACATGCAAACCGAGGCAAACAAAAGGGCTGCAGTTCGACCCTAAATCCAGCAGAGGTGAGATTTTATATGTGAGAGTTTCTCTCACATTCTCTCAATGCACATTTCACATGCTAACTTTAGCCTTGAAAGCTGCACTGACAACAACTTGGCTCATTCACCAAGTGACCAGTTGGGTCAAATCAAATGTAATAAATACCAGGTTTTAGCCAGTTGCCCTTAAAGGGCATTTCCATCTAACACGGTCTGTGTTCTAGCTTGTTGGGAGAAAGGTTCCAATTCTACTGTTCCACATCCATTTCCCGGCTGGTCTTCTGTAGTTATGACTGTAGCTCGCCAGGCGAGAAGAACACAATCTAACACAGACAGGGTGGGATTGAGACGTAACCTAATAGGAAAGAAATACAAGCAGGTCACTGATACTGAGCATACTCAGGAGTGGAAGCTGGTACATCCAACCAAATCAGAGCAGCGACGAAAGCACCTCTGACCTGTCTTGCTATTGGTTTCACACTACTGATGTTACACTACCTTGCACTCCTGACCGGACCAGACAGCCAAGAGCTCAACATTTAGAGAAAACCCCTCACAGCATGCTCAGATGTTTTCCAGAGCTGGGCCAGGCTAGACTAATGTTACAGCGGGATAGGGACCAGATGGGCCTGGCTGATGATAAGGCTCCTCACAGGAAAAAAACACAGGGGTCAAAAAGTGGGGAGCTGGACTGTGGTGAGAGAACGCTGCTCTCTGCCTAGTGCAGGAGAAAACACGGACTGGTGTGAGAGACGAATAGGGGCGAGAACCTGCAGAAAATCCAACAACAGGAAAAGAGAAGCGTTAAATGGAATAGTTGAAACCCAGATCCACTCCTCTTCCATGTAGTTCATCAACTCACCAGTCCTCAAGATCAGAACCCCCACAAACCACCGAAGCCCGAGAAAGGCAATCTTGAGAAGACAGAGTGGTTAAAGTTAGAACTACTTAGCATCCAATTCCTTCAGACTGCAGCCAAACAAACCGGCTCTGTAAGAAAGCTTCTCAACAGAGTAGCAGGGATATATCCTCAAGGAAGGTGTCAGCTTCAGGCAAAATGACTCAAGCATGGTTATTTTGGATCTGGATGGCACTACAGTAAATCAACATGACACGTCTAGTGATGAAATGCTACAGCATGCCAGATAAATTGAGTAACAAGGACAGGGGGGATTCTAGCTGTCTTTATTGAAGGAATCATGGACAAGCATTTTAAAAGAGAGTTGCAGTCTCTCCAAACAAAATATATCATCCTTTCTTAGAAGCAATTTACTCAAATTAAATGTTGTAGGATATTTAAGATATTGTGACAACTAGTAATAGCACAGTAGTAGCTGAGCGTCAGCCAATAGCAGCCAAACCCACGTCGCTATCTCAGGATGTTAGTGCAGCACTGTTTCTGGGTTAATGATTGTGAACTGTTAATCTCCAGGTCATGTTGCCCTACTGTTGAGGAGGCAGCCTAGAAACATATGCTGTGGCCAGGGGCAGGCCGAGGTCAGAGCCCTTGTTTAGCTGAAGGATTAGACAGCACTGGCATACAACTACTCGAACTTCACCACAGCCACAAACATCAGGCTGTGTGTGTGCTTGTGTGTGACCTTAGTCTTCTTCATAGAGGTGGCAGATCAGATGGCTCACTGAGGAGAGAGGAAAGGGATTAAAGAACATATCACGAAAGAATGACGGAGAGGAGACAAGGACAAGGAGAGAGGAGAGAGACCAAGGTAATATGGTTGCTAATTGTATGCACTGGAATCCCACACTGAAAGAGGCCGACAATGAAACTAACATGACATCAAAAGCTTTTTCAATCTCTTTTGAGATGAAATCTGTTCTGTGGGTGATGCAGGTCAACTGTTTGTCCGCCAAAACAACATGCGACGAGGACCTGGGCAATCCCGAAATGTACAGTCCATTAGAACTCTAGCTGAGTGAAATGGTAGAAAACAGCACTTTCCAAATCACAAACTGAATAAAACGAATACAATCCGCAAAGGCTTTGACGCACCAAGTAGAACAGGAGCATACCTTCCTAACGTGAGAGGCAAACAGTGTACGGCGGCCATAAGCACTGGGCACCGCTCCTTTGACATCAAAGAAAACTGTTGTGAAAATGCGCAGGCTATGCGGCCGCATGCCTCAGCGTACGACGCAACACTTAATAATCATCGTTAGATTTATGACAAACTGCAAAGCATAGCTCACTGGCAGTCCCTGACAGTGATGGCTTGATGGTATGTTGTCCAGAAGAGGTTCAAAACCAAAGAGCAAAGCAAGCCTGTAGTGTGTTTCAGAAACAACTATGAAGTTAGGGTTGTTAGTTGGACACTTCAATATCCCATTTTTTCCCTATTTCAGGCACATTCCTTTGCTCTGCTTTGTCTTTGAGGAGAATGGGTGGAGACAGACAGTCAGTAGGGAGCCCTCATTCACTTGAACTTCCACAGGCTTCTGGGAGTAAGCCTTGAGCCCTATAGGCCTCTGGCTTCTCTGTGGAGAGCTTCAGGAAAGTGTTACGAAAAAGAAAAGGGGCAGATTAAGGAACACTCCTGCCTTTTAAGAGTCTAGCATAACTCATCAACACATAAAGTGGATTTAACAGACATGAATCTGGGCCTAGTAAGATCTCAGACAGCATTGAATTAGCGTTTTCTATGGAAACTGGAAGGCTGGCGTGTCAGGAATTTAAGAGTTCATGGCTGGATTGCTCTGGTAAATATAAAGAAGAAACTAGTTGAATAGTCTGTTTATAGGGAGCACTTCAAGTGCTGAGGTTTCACATGGGACAGTTTGTAAACATGGGTTTCACATGACATGCCAGGAAGTTGATTTGTACAGCTGGATCGGAGGAAGGTCACCTACAGCTAGAATCCTGAGAAAAACCACAGGAGGGTCCTTTGAAGGAGGCAAAACCCATTTCAGACAAAGTGCTCAAAGTGCACATTCATTAGCCCAATCACGGCTGGTTATGTAAATGTCTCCGTGGAAACAGAATAAATCGCTTCCTCAGAGCAATATGTCAGTGCTGCTCAACAAGCTCTTAATGGAAGGCTCCGGAAGCTTGGAGAAGTGGGGGTGGGGGTGGGGTGGGGGGATTCAACAACCCCTTCCCCCTCTGCTAGACCAGAGCCTCTCCAGTGGAGCCTCTGAATAGTGGGCACCCAGCTGGGAGGAAACATGATTGGCCATGGCTCAGCTGTGTCCAGGGCCAATTAGATTTTCTCTTGTTTCTCGTTTCGCCACCGACCCTTCCAGCAACAGCGTTAAATGTGATTGGCTCTCCCTCTTACGCAACTCTCTACCAAACACTCCTTCACTGGTCTGATCCTGTTCCCCTCTAATGTCTCTAATGAGCAGAATGATATACACTTCCCCTTGATGGAGTTCTAACATGGGGATGAATGACAGCCTGGGCAGGATCAGACATTGTGTCAGTGATCGTATGCATCCTACTGGTGTTTTACTGTAACTGTGGCCACTGGTAACCCAAAATGGAGCCATAGGAAGCAGCTGAGGTTGAGGGAGGAGAGCAGTGGTGGTGAGTCACGCTGGTGAGGTGGCCACCCTTCAGACCGTGGTGGAGATGGGAGGGAGAGGCAGGACGCGAGCAAGCAACCTTCTGAGCAAATCAACAACACACGCACAAGCTCTTGAATTGCAAAGCGACTAACTGCTTCGCTGGCGTAGCCTCACTTGACATTCCTGCGGTTGGAAACATTGAAGGGGGTTACTGTAAGGCAAGGACATATTCATGAGCAGGCATCTTGGGTCTTTATTTAACAGTCAAGTGCCAACATTGAAATAATTTGTGATTGGATGCTTGCAATTCATTCGTTTGGTGTACATATGTATACATTCACATGAAGTCTGTTTGTGTGTGTGTGTGTGTGTGTGTGTGTGTGTGTGTGTGTGTGTGTCTGTAGGGGGGGTTAGGTAGCAAGGGAGGCACGTGGCTGTGGTTAGAGTGCTCTGGGCTCATTAGACCATCTAGGTTCAAAGACAGGATCCAGACAGAACATTGCTGGAGCTGCAGTGGAGGTAAGCAGGACACTGAACCACTGCAGGGCAAAAGGGGGGAGGAGAGAGAGACAGAGAGAGATAGAGACAGAGAGAGAGAGAGACAGAGAGACTGAGGAAGAAAGAACAGGAGAAAGATGTTGAGACAATAAAAGGGGCTTTGATGAAGGAGGAAAACGTTGAGAAGGGGGGTTGAAGAGTAGCTTCTTGTTCAAACCTGAAACCATGGTTTTACCCTGGATGGATTTAACCCTTGTGAGACCATTTCACTTCAGATACCTCTGAACCTGCTGTCCCAGGTCAGTGAGCAGGGTCAGCCCTCTGCTAAGTCAGATGTGTTCTGAACAAAGCTAAAGGGCTAGAAAGAGATAGTCTTTTAGCCAAGGAGATATAAATGCATCTGAAAATAATGAAGCTGTCGGTGTAACCACAGGGGTACATTCACTACTAGACAAACAGGACGGATACCTGAAAAGGGCTAATTTTACCTGTTTCCATAGAAACGAGACCGGCTTGGCTAGAATCTTCTTCCTGGCTGGAGGCTAATGATTTATGCCCTCACAGAAGAACCATGCTGCTAAGGCTCTCGTACCGTCATGTACACGCATTTTGCATTATTTAGCATCTTTATTCCCATTGCCATAGGCAAGGCAAAGAGACAGCCTTGGAGAACATTACCATAATAACTTGAAATTGCTTCACAACAGCAAGGGCCTTGTCGACAATCTGCTGGAGGAATTCATGGTCTGGTGCTACCCTCAGAAACACTCACACAGAGGGCTCCCATGTCTATTCAGTGCCTATGACCTCATATAATTACCATCGATACAGTTTTGGCAGCATTGGAGAGCCCGGGTGCTAAGATAAAGATGGAGGTGTTCTTTTTAGCAGAGCAGGTCTGAGGGTTATACAGGGAGCCAGGCCAACTGTCTCTGTTAGTTCTACAACATCTCTAAGAACTGAATACACACCTTTGTCATGTAGAAACAAAGAGAAGCGCAAAAGAAAGACAAACTAAGCACTGACAGAGGTACTCCTATGTTTATGCTGGGTTGGTCACATAATTCTAAACAATTACAAGGCTCAATGTGGAGGGTACCGCAAAAGTTTTATTTTTGTTCTAAATTACCGCCCTGAGAAGCCAAGAAAAGCTATTTTCACTTCTCCTACACACCGAAAGAAAAGGAACGTCTACAATACTGAGAAACTGCCGACATAAATACTAATTTGATAACTGATAACGGCACGGAGCTAATTGTGCAGCCACCCAAGCAGTGATCCCCTTAGGGACAGAACAACAGTAATAGGATGTGTTCCGCCTCAAGACAGGAATGAGCTGATACAATATGGTGAACATATGGAAATGTGCACTCAAGTGCTGTCGCTGAGTCAAAGCATGTTACACATTTAGGATCCTTTATCATATACTAATGACTCTGTATGAATATGTTTAGGTGTCTTAATGTTCATGTTCATATACAAACCTAATAACGGACAGCAGGGGGTTGTGGGAATGCTAGTGAACAAGGAAACCCACAGTGGGTTCCGAGGACTGATGAAAGTAGCTTTGTAGTGGTAGCGGTGAAGCTACTGGAGATAGAATGTGATATATCCCTGAGGAAAGTGAAACCACCAGCATGCTACATCACAATTGCTACACACAAAAGAGTGGTCAAAAGTCTTTACACATCAGTATTGCATGACCGTGTTGTAAGACAGTGGTAGGCGACCATTGGAAAGATGATGGTTTTCTTTTGGTGGGAATCCCTGCTTGGGTAAACAAAGGGAAATTGGCAATAACCACAGTGAGAAGAGAGGCTCTGTGACTATTACTTATCTTAGTACACAAACACACGCACACAACAAACACACGCACACGACGAACTGAGTTTATTATTGGAAGTGGATTATAGTTAGTACTGGAAGGAGGGCTCTGATCTAGTTCTAATCTTAAAATCTTGAAATCTTCCACAGGCATCCTCATTCCTGGAGGTGCAACACGAACACAAACATGCAGCTATGCATGACCTTCTGTATCAAGACCGTACATCTCCAGTTCCAACGGGCCACGTTCCCTTGTCCCCTTTTCTTCCTGGTTTTGGTCCAAGACATTAGGCTGCTGCTGCCAGCATGCAAACTGCTGGATGCTGTTAGGTCCACTAGCTCTGTAACTACAAGGAATCCCTTCACACCCTGTGGGCAGCTCTGGTTCTCAGTGCACAGTGAAGGCTTAGAGATGGACAACAGACCCAGTCTGGGAGAGGATTATCATGCTAAAGCTAATGGCAAACCTACTACAGAGCTTTTAGGCCAGCGTTAACAATGGCCAAACACGCTTAATGCATTTTGTATCACAGAATTAGCATTAGCGCCAATGAGCTTGTATGTGCATTAGAGGAAACTAAATATGCTTGTGATGCTGTTCGTGGCAGAATGAGACAGGGTTTTATCAGGATGTTACACGGGGAGTTTGATGGTGGATGTGGGGGAGGGGGGTTAGGCAGGGTAGTTTAAGGCTGGCCATAAGTAGGGAATTAAAACGGGATCTCCAGGAAGTTAAGCTGTGTTGTTAGAGGAGGGATATTGAGAGACCGAGCAATGATGGAATCACACCAGTGAATGGCTATCCTTCCATCGGAGGCTGACGCTTCACAGAGCCTCATCCATCCTGAAATATCTCAAAACGGGGGAGTCTGTGGTGAAGCAGGTTGGTGTATCCATCTGGATGAAACCTCTAACAACGCCAGCAGGCCAAGCAGAGATGATGATGAAAAGCTGCACGTACGGCTTAAGCTGTTGATCATAATGTCAGTGACTGGAGCATCCCAGATCAGTGATGCCTTCCCAAAGTCCTTCTTAGGTTCCCTCCACTCCTCACCTCCCCCCATCCCTCTCCTCTGCCTCAGCCCATGCTACGCCACTGACTTGCTGGCTTCTAGATGCAGTGATTAGATGTTGAGATTAAGGCAGTGCAGGCCTAGTCTATGACATAAAAAAACAATCTGCCAAGTAACCAATCAGGTTCCAGCAGGTGGTAGTGGGGGGTGGAGGCCTCAAATGGTCCTGGTGGGGTTAGGAACAACAATGTCCACAAGAGAATCCTCCCTGACCCCAATCTGGAGCCCAGGGGGCTGGCCCTGGGCTTTCTAAATTGCTGTCTCTGAGGTCAGGGTTCACAAGGCTGTGACCAGCTCAAACACGATAGTAGATTCTCAGAGAGCTCGACAGAATAGTCGTGAGATCATTGATTTTCATTGTGTAGAGAAGTGTAGAGAAATAAATGGGCGCATTTACAGAATCTTCAGATCACAAAACCTTTCTGGGTGGCTAGACGTGGTCATGAATGTGAGCAAGCAAAGGGGAGACTGTCCTGACTCACTTCAGGTCTGAAGTGGTGTATTAGTCAGTCTTTGTTAGTAAGTCTGTGTGCCTTGGAGAAGATGCACATTCAAGGATTAGGGTTAAGAACAGCATTACTTTACCAATAGAGGCCTTTTCTATTTACGCTGTCAGTCATTTTTCTTTTTGAATGTGTTCCCTCTTTTGCAACAAAACGGCCACTCAAACAAAGAAAAGATGTTTTCTGAAATGATGCCAAATAGAAAAGAACTGGGTCAGAACACTTTTGTATGGGAAGATTCAGTGACAATCATGTATGCTAATCTAACACAACCTCCTCCTTATTATGTCCATAACAGATGAGGCGAATGTTTTGTTATCAAACTAAATGACTGGAATGACTGTAAACACTGTGTATGTGTTTCGTGCGTTTGTACACTCAAATCATATATTCTTGTTGCTAGGACACCATGCCTTTGGGAATACAGACCTAATGCCCCTACAGATGGCTTGGCCAGCTATCAACAACATAATCGGAAGACACCGCAAATAGCTGGAAAAGTATTCCCTCAAACCCCCCCTCCCACCCCCCACCCCTGCTGGTAATAGAAATACACTGTTGGGCACTGCAAAACTGATTTGGAAAGAGGTGCTATACCAAAACACAAAGACCCAGCCAGTGGCTGCCTGGATAGCAAGCACATTTCCTGACTCTCCACCACCTTGCTGCTCAGTCGTTGTGACAAAGACCAGAAAACGTCCATCTGTGCAGCATACAGAACAACGCAGGTACAAGGAGAAAACAGGAAACTTGGCCAGGATACCGGCTGCACCACTCACGCTCTATTATTCATCTGATCTCCCAGGCAGCTGGTGGAGACGCGGTGACAAGAAACGAGGGTACATCAGCCCTTCTCTCCCACTGGGTGAATTATTGAGAGAGGGGAGCGTGTGATTGGTTGCGAATGCGCCTAGCATAAAGGTTACCATTCTTGTCAGGGTACTGACATCTTCATAACACCCGTTGGCTGTGGGATTACAATAGAAGGCTGGGGGGGAGAGACGTGCAGGAACATCTCAGCTGGAGGTGGTTGTCAGTCTAAGTGTGAAGACTGATACCCTTTGTATTATGTGGATAATGAGCACCTTTGGACTACAGAGGTGAAACACTATCCTAAAAAATCCCATAAAAAAAACTGGAAAACACCCTGTAATTGTAGTTCTCTTAACATGAGACAATTCGTTCTCAATCTCTTTTGTTCAACAGAAACCTGCATGGAAAGAGGAACATGTCTCAAAGCACCACTGCACAACCGGTCAACTAGGCACCGTGTTCAGACACATGCAATATCCCATCTCACTGTCCTGAAAGTGGCTATTCAAATGCCATCCATGTTACACATTCCAGAATTGAAAAAACCCCCAGAGCGATTCCATTGACAGTCCGTTCTCTTCCAATCTGGTCAGAGAAAAGAGTTTGGCAAAAACAAGTTGAGCCAGACACAAGAGTTGTTGTGTAACCAGGGTAATATTTCTGACAGTTTCTCCAAGCTACAATTGGGCAATTATCAACCCAGCTACTCTGCTAAAGTGTGATGATTCATAAACGACATCCCTTTGTAAACAAACCTTGATGTTTTAAATGGGAAATAGGTGAGTTCCACATACAGACAAAGGCTGCTTTGTGTCTCAGCAAACCAATGTGTTTTACACACACGCTCTCTACTTGCACACCAAGCTAGTATTGCATAGCCAGCAAGCTCCTAGATGTTAGTCAGCCAGCAAGTCTGCCTTCAGGAAAATGTAAAATAACTTGCAAAAAGATAAACAGCAAAACAATCCGATCAAATCCCTTGAATTGTGGTTGGCCAGCCCCTGCCCCACTGATATCTGAGCAGGTTGATAGTGGATAGAGGTGGGACGTCTTGAGCGAGCCATGTTCTGTCAGTGTTCCGTGTTCTGTCAGTGTTCCGTGTGGATGTCAGTGTTCCGTGTAGACCCTGCTCCACCCCCCTGCACTCGGAGCAAACGTAGCACCCCAGATGCTCTGCTGTGATTCTGTGCATGTGCGGGCTAGCATGTCTATGTGTGTGAAAGGGGAGATGAATCATGCAGAACACAGCCAACACAAAACTCCCAAGACTGAAGGTAGAGAAATTCTGAACATATCTTCCCCCACGCGCGCGCACACACTCACTAAAACACCAGACTCTGATTCTCAGACAGTTCAGACACACCCGTAGGGCTATGGTAACTATCATATACAGACATATTTGCTGTTTTCAAAGCCAAAAACAGGCAACCAAAATAGAAGCAGAGACTACGCTAATTGCACCACAGCAGAGCAGGTCTGTTTTCGTCAACTGGAAAGGTGAAAGGCTTCACTCATAAAAGTGTTCACAGAAGGAGCTCTCTGTAGCTTACAGAGCAGTGAAAGAGGACCAAACCCAAGCTGGGAGGTCTTAAAAGTTGTGGCTGCTCTTAAAGTTAAATTTTCCCTATCCATCTGTCCACCTTATCTTTTCAAGTCCTCCTAAGCATGTCTGGAAGTATAGGGGATCTTTGCAAAACACAGGAATTTAAAGAGCACAAAGGCCAACACTCTTTGGCCACTTCATTCATTACTGTTGGCCCGGAGAAGATGGACCCGTTTTTTGAGTCCAACCCCCACCTTCAACTATCAGCTCTTTCCCATTTCCTGCTCTATTAGCCTTGCCCATAGGAATACAGTCCAGCAGCAATTTCCATCTCTGTTCAACACACACGAAGGGCAACCCCAATCACAAGCAACACACAAAACTACGAACCACTGAGCAATGCTTTTACATACGCTCGTAGAAAGTGGCTAGTTTTAGTGACCCTGACCTATTCAAAATGATTAGAAAGCTGATTAACTAACCTTTCAACTCCCATGAAGGAAATGTCTACGATAGAGAGAGGATACCTCTCTTTCCATTAGCAATGGTTAAGACTAATATACAGAAAATCTGTTATTTCAAATGAACTATTCAGACCTCAAAGTAGAATTTCTACAAAGGCTCTTTTATGCACTGATGTAGCATTTCTGAGTTAGTCTCTTGAGCTAGTCTCCCAAGAGGAGACTGCAGACAGGCCTCCTTCTTAAGTTTGTCTGTGCAGCAGATACTGTATCAGTATTCCCATTGGTATGGGGTGGAGGCTTTGAGACAGGAAGTTGGCCTGTTCCTGTATCCTGTTTGTCTCCTGAGTCATTCCCAAGTAAAGACGCTTTTCAAAAAGCACTCTGCAAAAGTCAAGTCTCATACGAAAGAATGCCAAGAATTTTCAGAAGAAAAATCAATTATCTGTCCTCCCATCCAGACCACACAAACTCAGCAATGGAGCTCACTAAGCATTGATTCAACAGAAGTCTAGCCAAACAGGGATGCGTTCAACAGTCAGCAGAAGGTCCCTGAAGGTGATATGGTAATATGTTAAGCAGTCCAAGCACTTCTGTCACCCTCCAGGTGTAACCCTATGCACATCAGCACGCGATGACAAAACAGGGCTCAGGTTACTGTGACAGGAAACTAGACAGCTCTGCAGGTCTGTAGAATGTGACTGCACCTTGGTTAACTCTCGACAACACAATAGAACTAAGGGAACTCGTTCATGTCTGTTTTGAATAATTTCCTGCAGCTCAATTTCTTGACTCGTCAACACAACAGGCCATGGACATAAGTAAACAGTGACTGGCCCATTTAGGGTGTTGTCTCCCAAGGGATCATGAATTAACACACATCTTAACTATTAAAGGAGGCAACAGTCCACATCTTACACCACTAACTCCCACAGGAAGTCATGTAATAAACGGTTTGTGTTAACAGCTCGGTGTGAAGTCCTGTTGAGACTGTGAAGATTGATCTTAAGGATTCTTATTTAGGCTGGTGGCCAAGGTCTTCTCTGGTCAGATCAAGGAAAATGTTAGGGCTATCTCGGAAGACTTCTGAAAGCTTGGCAGATCGATCTGCCAGTAAAAAAACAGAGTTCACCTGCAGCTCATTGACAGATCTCAATCCATCGCTACTCACCGATACTTCAAAGACCTCCTGGGTGTCGTCTAGCATCTGGACCCTGATGGACACCTGCCGCCCAGGGGGCATGGCAGGGGGGCGCTGGCCTGGCTCCAGGGTGCTGATACCGAAGCTCTCGGGAGCCCCCAGCCTCTGGCCGGCCGACGGTCTGTCCACTGGCTCCACCATGGTTGACTCTGCTTGCCTCTGTTGACCTAGAGTCACACCGACACCTGAGAAGGGGGAGGAGACGTATCCAGGTCAGCATGCGAACACAACACAAATTCAAAAGATTTACAAGGAGAGTTTGATGAAAAAAAGTGAATCCCTATCAAAGTTTTGAAATTACCAATCTAAGCCATGTGTCAAATCCTTGGTATTTATATTGCATCATTTTCAATATACTGTTATTTTGCAGCTCTGAACAAGACATATAGTCTGTTGAATGAAGTCCCTGTTTGATTTATTTTGGGCTTGTACTGCCATTATTAGAAGGGGCAAATCTTCCTGATGTTAACAAATGACAGAAATGTTGCCACAGTTGAAAATCTGTTCGTGTATGGTGTTGCAGATTATTACTGCAGACACAACAACAGGTTAGTCTATTTGTTAAGTAGTCACCGGTCATCCTGGGCATAAAAGTATTCATGTCCAAAAAGGGGACAAGGACACAAGTCTCTCTGAAGCTGTCCAGTCAGAGAACACTAGAATCCCTAGAACCTTTCTGCAACACAAAGAGAAGACTCTAATAAGATAGTCTTTACCTCTAACTTCTCAGTCAAAATGAAAATTTAAATCGAAACAATAAAATGAAGAATTTGCTTACGATACTCTGGTTTAAGAAAAGAGGATGTTCATGTCTCATGTATGTCAGAATGTGGAATTCTATTGAATAAGTGGTGAGAACCATGTTGGTGGTCAGTTAGCTGACAACCACATGTCTCCAGCTGGCATTGGCAAGTGGGAAGCCCCGTTTTTTCACATCAAAGCTCAGCTCATGACCTAAGACACTCTGAGCTCCATGGACCAGATGAGACAGTGTCTGGAAACAAACACACATGGGTTTGAAGAAGAAGAAAAAAAAGGTCATATTCAGAGAGGATACAAGTGGTGATAGTGGAAGTGGGATGAGATGGAACACATCCTTCTCTCCCTCAGGCTGCTATAGTCTGTGAGCAGCAGTCTGGAACCAAACAACAACCCAGCAAGCCAAGTGTCCACCGAACATGCCGTGGCTGTGATGTCATCTACAGGAGATCTTACCAGTCCCAGACAGGCAATGAAATGTGTGTGTGTTTGGTTGGAGGAGGGGGCCCTTCTTCATGCGGTCTAAACAGCATGTCACCACACGTTATCTTGGTTGAGAAAACTCCTCAACCAATGACAGAAGACCCTGCCAACACTGCAAAGACTACTCTGACTTCACTGTCTGCCAAACTGTGTCAGACAACCTGCTCCCTTTTGCTCTTCCATGAAAACCTCTGTAACTCAAATCTCATAGCAATTAACAAGATTCCAATGGAAAACAGCAACTCATTTGCTTAAAAGTGGGCTGTATGCCACAGGAAGTAATTGTTCAGGCACATTAGAAATTCAATAACATGCCTTTCAATTAAACCAAATCTTCTTAAAGGTGAGGGTGGTGTCAGAGGTGACAGAGGAATCCATTCTAATTCACTGATGGGGCTGCTGGGATCACTTTCCTTCCGACATGGGGACTCGAAGGCCCCCACAGAGCATGCTCAGTGGGCTTGCATTGCTGTCACACCTGAACACAGACACACAAGCTGTAGGGTGAGGAGAAAGGAGAGAGGAGAGCAATGCCGTGGCTTTCCACAGGACCTCGTCAGCTAACACAAACAGGGTCATAAAGAGGCCCATTCTTCTAGCAGAGGCCTCAAATGAGTACACAGTCACACATCTCTAAACCCAATAGCCTCTTGAAAGCTGAGACAAGGCTTTTAAGATGTAGTCTCTCACATTTATTATGCAGTTAGGCAATAAATATAAAGTTGATGAAGTCTCCAGGTGACTCATCCCTCAGTAAGTGTAATTCACTGACAGATTACATTTCTAGTTGTTTAATTGAAGGTCGGTAGACAATCATAATAATAATGCACTGACCACTGACTAGTGCATGGATACACACACACGCCCTCACACTAGTCAGTGCATATACAGTATCTATATATCTATATATATATATATAGAGAGAGAGAGAGAAGGGAGAAATTAAATGAAAAAAGGTGGTGTATATATATCCATATATATATAGATATATATGAAAAAGGCTATATATACATATGCATGTATATATATACACATGCCACCTTTTTCATTACTTAAGAGGGATGCCTGCAAGATATTGACACTATTCATGTCATACAATCTACTTTCATTTGCAGTCCGAGGGAAAAAAAAGGTTTTTAACTTCCCCAAAAGGGTAAAGCGACAAGAGGAACAAATAAATGGGTTGGGATTATAACTTGCTAGCACATTCACTGTGGTTCCCACTGAAACATCAGTATATTCTTTTCACCCATCTGACAACAAAGGCTGAAACTGGAGACCAGCCAAGGAAGTGACCTAAATAAAAATGCACTAAGTCAAGTTACACATTACCAAGTTAGCCCACTTCATGCCATACTATTCTGGTCATGGTGTCTGTGGGGAGGGGGGTCCTTTAAACAGCACATTCAGGGTTTGGGGTTGGACAAAGACAGGTCTACCTAGTTGAGTGTGTATTAATCTGTAACTAACATCTGGTTAACAATACAACACGCCACCCAATCATTCACCACCGCTCAGGAACAAAACTGCTGTATGTTCAAAAAACATAGCAAAGATACAATAAGAGTAGATGTCAAATACTTAAGACCTAATAAGAAAAGCCTTAGAATTGAAATTCTCATGCCACTAAAATAGCATACAGTTCTAGAACCAACTTCGGACACACACTGAGCCTAGAAAAACAGTCCTGGAACCAGGATTTGTTGACAGCCCAACCTAAAACAACCACGAGGAATTAGATTACAAACAAAGCAAGAGACTTTCCTCTCAGAACCACTGTCCACGATTCACCTGCCTCTGAACTTGTAGACTTGAAATTCCCCATGACTCTTATAGGAGAAGTCAGACAGAGGGAGGAGGGTGTCTACTAAGACAAAGAATTCCTCTGGGGGACATAAAACACTTATCACACACATAGGCTACACAATTCAGTGCCACACTGGTTTCCTGCATGTCTATGGATTTAATGTTGAGTTTAAGATGGACCATCCCTCCAAATGTAGACTGTAGATTCTGAAACATATTCAACATGTAGCTATATCTGTCTATCTCGGCTGCAAAGCATTAAACCTGCCTATAAGAGGTGCATGTGTGTGATCAGATACACTGATTGAAAAGATGCCAGATGTCCTCAATGTTACCCTGCCTAGCCTCTTAATGAGTTCATGGTTAAGGTTGGCATTATTCAATGGTTCCAGCGCACATACCCTCGTCTTCCATGACTGGTGAGAGAAGTGAGTGCCACGAATCACCTGACACCAGCGGCACAGAATGTAGGTTAGAGTAATCCTTTAGGGTTAGGGTTAAGATGGCAGAGGATGAAGCAGCCTTGCCCTGTGTTTGCAAGCGTGTGAAGATAAAAGATTATTTTATCGCTTGGTAGTTCAGGAGAAGGTATGTGATGTGTCCTATGAAGAATGGCTGCAGAGTAACAACCAACTCCGGCTGCAAACCGTATGGTTTGTAATGTCATGCAAAAAGAGATAGGCGCCGATAGTCGCCTAATGAATGAAGTAATTTGCAACTCGTATTCTGGAGTAGCAATGAGTACCCAGACAACATAGTCAAAAGGTCGGTAGCTCTAACTATACCGAACATAATCAACCCCCCTACCATTTGTCTGCGTCCTCTGTTAGATATCATAGGCGTATGAGAATCAAACCGCGTACATTTAATAGGTTTTGCACTCAATGCAATGTTGGAAAAAGATACTAAGGTACAGATGAAAATGCAATTAATAAGGCATATATATATGACCAATGTAGTTGCTAAATATGTTATCGAATTCGAACCCAGTGATCCACACGTTTCTCACCTTGTGGA
Source organism: Plecoglossus altivelis (assembly GCA_036571765.1). Classification (NCBI taxonomy): domain Eukaryota; kingdom Metazoa; phylum Chordata; class Actinopteri; order Osmeriformes; family Plecoglossidae; genus Plecoglossus; species Plecoglossus altivelis. The sequence goes on along the minus strand of BROE01000010.1, from coordinate 8,437,115 downwards.
GAGGCGCGAGAGTCCTCAACCCTTTCTTTTGAATACGTAGATTGTCCACGTGTGTATTTCCAGAAAATTGTAAACCATTCAACTGTTTCAAATGTTATTATTCCAAAAATTAAACAAGCGACTCCGGGACGTCTGTAGCCTACCGCCTAGACGCCATACCGGATCGTCTAACTAAAGCACCGCTGTTAGAATTGAATGTGGCTGGTTTCCATTGATCTTGTGTTACTCAAACAATAAAAGCGACAGTGCCTCCAGCATTCGTTACTGGCACTACACATTTTTAATCCGCAGTGATTTGAGTGTAGCAACAGCATCGCCCAGCGACTGACTATTGTCACGACATAGGTTCAATTGACTAGCAGAAACATTTAGGTAATGTAGCCTATGTGTAGTCTATTCATAGGTATACCACTCCTCATATGATTACCAATATGTGATAATCAACTAGTTTTAGGTGCCGCTCATGCAAATTACAAAATCAGTGCACCTTCTACCCAGTCAAACATTTCTGAGCGGGGTAACATCCTTTTAAACTATCTATATTCCAAGACTATCTGTCTTGGAATATCATGATCTCTATTGAGAAAGAAAGTAATTTTTTTTAATGTTTACCAAAGTAACATGGTACAAAAGAACATTCAGTATTTGAACATCATGCAAAACGCTGAATGGCCAGTACGGGGATCGAACCCGCGACCTTGGCGTTATTAGCACCACGCTCTAACCAACTGAGCTAACCGGCCACTTGTTGGTTCATGTGTAGTTTAAACTTTATATTCTATATAATGTATTTTGGTAGTAGTAGACCAGGATTGTAAATAAACTTTCCTCATGTATAGAACTTTTGCTATCTTAGTCTTACTACTTTCTTTGCGTGGACTGTCTGTCTTGGCCACCTAACTGTTCCCGCTGGCGTCAATAGTCGGTGGTCATTGAACATTGCATCAGACTGCACGAGTAACTTAATTGACACCGTTTACATGTAAAAATGTAAATAACAGCAATGATAATCAAATAGGTACAACAATAGGCAAATCAGGTTTATGTAAACGAGTCCACATGGATATAATGATAATCAAACGGGTACCGCAATAGGCAAATCATGTTTATGTAAACGAGTCCAAATTGATATAATGATAATCAAAAAGGTACAGCAATAGGCAAATCATGTTTATGTAAACGAGCCCAAATGGATGTGCAGCTGTGAGATTCTGATGAATGTTTTACATTCATCAGGCTCATGTGGTATAGTGCTATAGCAAAATAATGACTGTTTCCATAACTTAAATGAATATATATGTATGTCGTGTTGTCATTAACATCTTAACTGCCAGTTGATGATTTTTAATTAGCTAAATGATAAATTGACCGATTACTTTGATAAAGATTGGGACTCCGTGGATGGGGGTAAGGTTTGACCTCCACTGCTTGTCATATCAAATCCGGAACCACATTGGCCACTGATCGTGTAATCCGGGTCCGCCCAGTGTGGTGACAGCCCTGACAAGATGGCGGTATATACAGGAGGAAAGTGAAAAAGAAAAACTAAAAATTAGCCTCTTGTTGCTACATTTGCAAGACCATATGGATCTCAGAAAATTACCACTGTGTCTATGCTTAATATAATTCTAGTTATGTATTCGACATGCAGGCTAGTGAGCTCACTGGATAGCTAGCTAACAGGCTAATGTCAGTGTGTTTAAATTTTTGTCAATGCCGTTGACTAGCTTTCAACGCTAGAGAACGAATTAAATTCAGGCCAGGAAAGGGCCAGCTCGAACGGCAACCATTCGTATAACTTTTCTTCCTACGCAAAAGGGCGAGCACACTTTACAATAAAAGCTTGTTTGTCATTTGAAGGATTAGCAGAGCGGATTGACACGGAACATAAGACGCCATCTCCTAGTTAGCAAGCTAACGTTAGCTGTTTACGGGCGAGACTCCATCTAGCCGCCATGGCGCATTCTCCAGTCCAGGGTAGCCTGCCAGGGATGCAGGTAAGTCAAGCTAACCGGACCGCTTGCAACTTCATTAATATAAATTAATTTATATAGCCAGGTGTAGACCCGATTATGTTTGGTTTGGTGTCTGCAAAGAATCGATCTTCCTCTGAGGTCGTTAGGTCAGTGTCCCTCTTAAATTAGGTAGCAGAGTTTTAAAGACTGCACCAGCTTTATTTGGTTTACTAAATGCAATAACGTTTCTTAGCCTTCTAATAATGGGACATAAGTTACCCACATGCATGTCATGTTATGATTTTGGGCAATGCATTTTATGTTATGTTGGTTAGATATTTAATGGACTGTCACTGATAACTTGTCCGTGTACAAATGCTTTCAGAATTGTTGGAGGCGATTTAATATTATTTCCACAAGGCAGTGAACAGTTGGAACTTTGCTTGCACATTGAGGACAATATTGAGTTCTTGCTTTAAAACAAATGGAAAGTTTAGATACATATGATGTTGTTGGTCCGTTACTCATGCTTCAAATGTTCTCCACCAACTTAAAGAACTTAAAAGCAGACCCGGAGGAATTCTTTACCAAATTGGAGAGGATTGGCAAAGGCTCTTTTGGCGAAGTGTTCAAAGGCATCGATAATCGCTCCCAGAAGGTAGTGGCCATCAAGATCATTGACCTGGAGGAGGCTGAGGATGAGATAGAGGACATCCAGCAGGAGATCACAGTACTGAGCCAGTGTGACAGTCCCTTTGTCACCAAATACTACGGCTCCTATCTGAAAGTGAGTAGCAAGCAAGGACTTTCCTCCGAAATTCAAAACTGTTATTGATTCTGTATGCTAAAATTAAACCACACCCGGTTGTCGATAGATGTGTGATTGTGTACCTTGTTAAGTCTGATGTTCTGAAAAGCAAATGTTTTCAATATAAATGCTTTTTGGGATCGTATTCACTTGTAGTTTTGTTTGTTTGCTCTTAAAGAACAGTTGTTTTTGGCCCACATTTTGCCTCAAGTCAGTCAAGCTCACGTTGAGAAGTGTAAAGCAACCTAAGAAGCCCAAGATTTAGCAGGATTTTCCTCCCTTTACAAACTTTCCCCCTGATAATCCCACATTTAAAAAGGGATTAAAGACATCACACTCCCTCCACTTGCATCCCCTGTAGAGTATTTAGGAAGATTTAGACACATCGCCAATGGCAAAGTGTCTACATGAACCGCTGTGAATTTAGCATCTTATAATGATCTTCTTTGCCTTGTGGTCTTATGTTCTTAAGTGTTTATGACGCACCAAGACTTGTGCCCCATTTGTATTCAGCCTTTGCCCTGTCTTATTCAGGATGCAAAACTATGGATCATCATGGAGTACCTTGGCGGTGGGTCCGCGTTGGATTTGGTGAGTGGTGGTATTGGGTCATCAACTGTCATTGGAATCGGACCGCTGGCAGACAGCGATGTCTGCTTGTAGCTGGCCAAGCTAAAGGGTGCAATGTTTTCTTTTGCTTTCCAGTTGGAGCCCGGCGCTCTGGACGAGACGCAGATAGCCACCATCCTGAGAGAGATCCTCAAAGGTCTGGAGTACCTCCACTCAGAGAAGAAGATCCACCGGGATATCAAAGGTACATCGCAAACTGCTCCACATCTCCTCAGGTTATCACTTTTAAGGTTGGGTTGGATTCATTCCAGTCCTTTTATCCTCAGTGCCGTCTTTTGAATTGATGTTGATATCATCTTTATATGATCTTGCACATGTGAGCACTGCCATATTCCTTCAGGTGGTGCTGTTCGCATCCTATGCAGGTGAAGGCTCTTATCTTTACCTGTTTGGTCTCTGTTCTCCAGCTGCCAATGTGCTGCTGTCAGAGCAGGGAGAGGTGAAGCTAGCAGACTTTGGTGTGGCGGGTCAGCTGACAGACACGCAGATCAAGAGGAACACATTTGTGGGCACGCCATTCTGGATGGCACCGGAGGTCATCAAGCAGTCAGCCTATGACTCCAAGGTCAGGTCACAGTTGACTGCTTATGGGATTGTAGAGGCTGGCGGTTTAGGGTGTGTCTTAATAGGTTAATAGACCTACCTCACCACATCTTATGTGTACACTGCTTAGCGCCGGGTCATTTGCCTTTAACTTTGTGTTAGAAAATTCGTCATTGGGTATTCATGTGTCTGACTTTCTCTCTCTTTGGCTGTTTGGGGTTGCAGGCTGACATCTGGTCTCTGGGCATTACAGCTATCGAGCTTGCCAAGGGAGAGCCCCCCCACTCTGAGCTTCACCCCATGAAGGTCTTATTTCTTATCCCAAAGAACAACCCCCCAACTCTGGAGGGAAACTACAGCAAACCCCTCAAGGAGTTTGTTGAGGCCTGCTTAAACAAAGAGCCCAGTTTTGTAAGTACTTACAAATACTTGGTAAAAAAAAAAAAGGTGGGAGGGCACTAAGAATAAGGATTGGTGTTTAGATATGGCGATCATGCAGTCAATTATCCTGCATGCAGTGGGCTACACCCAGCTAAGCTTCACTGGCTTATGTCCTGTCATGAAGGAGTGGGACTGATACGATGACAGGATTAAAGAAGTCATTCATCTCGCTCTCTCTGTCTCCACAGAGACCCACTGCCAAAGAGTTGTTGAAGCATAAGCTGATCGTGCGCCATGCCAAGAAGACCTCCTACCTGACCGAGCTGGTGGATAAGTACAAGAGGTGGAAGGCAGAGCAGTCACGGGTCCAGGAGTCCAGCTCCGACGAGTCGGATTCGTAAGTCCAGCGTTAGACTGTTGGAATCTTCGGTTTAAAAAAAAAAGTGTCTGCTCCTCACAGACCCTACAGTGCAATCCTTATATCTGAACTTCCTCTGTCCAATCAGAGAACAGGATGGCCAGGCATCAGGTGGGAACGACTTTGGGAGCGATGATTGGATCTTCACTATTCGGGAGAAGGACCCCAAGAAGCTGCAGAACGGCGAGGGCCAGTCGGGGGCGCTAGATCAGGTGACTGATGTGGAATGCACAAGCCCAGCAGTATTTGACTTGAAAGTAGAGCCTACGTTCTTACATTTCTTCAAGGGATTCATGAAAGCCAGGCAGACTGAAAGCACCTTTTGACCTTACTTTGAGATAGAATGAGTTTTGTAAACTGTGCAAAAGTGCTCATATTCCACAACCTGACACTTATTTCAGGGACATTACAAAGTATAGGAAGAAGGAAATATCTTCCTATATTCAGTATTTGCTTGCTTTTTTATCTGATGTCACATCACATAAATTAAAACATTTCCATAACCTTCATATTTCACTCCCCCCCCAACCCTTCTTCATTCTCCTCACACAGACGAAAGACATTCCAAAGAAGCCTTACTCACAGAGCCTGTCCACCGTCATCTCTCCCTCACTAGCTGAGGTATGAAGCTCCCTGTGCGATCTCCAGTCTGAAGCCACACCAACAGATCCCTCCTCTCTTGCTAACACACCCTTGTCCCCTGTGCTCCCCTCCCTCCCTCTGTTCCCCAGCTGAAGGCACGTCAGGAGCAGGTCAACGGGAACCCCATGGCTCTGGATGAGCTGCGTGAGGCCATCCTCCTGGCGGAGGAGGCCTTCCCCGGCATCTCCGACTCCCTGGTGGCCCGCATGGTCCACAGGCTCCAGAGGTAAGCCCAGGTCTTTGACTTCATTCTACCACCCACCCACCCCTCTGTCTGCAACTCTGCTCTAGAATCCCTCGTGTAGTCACAGCACTTCTGTATCTATCAAGTTTGTTTGAGTTAGAGGTTATCTAATGAAATGGACAATAATGTAGAGTGTTTAGAAGGATATTGAACTTTGCAGATCAGACTAGGATCTGAACTCAGTTCTTCTCTCCTAGATTCTCCACCAGCAGGAAGTCGTCCTCCTCTTCTCCCTAGGGGTGTTCTCCCTGGCCCCCACCCCTTCCAGGCCCAGCCCCCTGCACTAGGGCCAAGTCAGGGTTAGAGGTCAGGGGTCAACACCAGTGGGACCCTGCCCAATCTAATCTTACCGGAAGGAAGGAACACTCCAACGTCTGGTGGGAAAACTCTGGAAATGAGACCCTTGTAACTCACCAGAGGTGGGCAGCAGAGCCCACGCTTAGCCTGAACTTGACAAAGCTACTTGTTGCGGACCCGCACAGCGTGGGGGTGAGACTCACCAGCTGCCTGGAGGACATGAGACAACAGCTGAGCATTAGACTGATTGTTTCCAGCGGGAAGGAAGCCCTGGAGATGTTGTGGCCCATTACAGAGTGTCTCTGCGAGTATCCGCCCGATTATAGGAGAGAACTATACGCAATCCATAAAGACTTCTTCTGTTACTCTGTGAGGGAACCATATCTCCTGAAAGCATGCAGGAACCAGTGGGGATAAATCTGTTTGTTGTGTGTGCCTGTGTGAGCGCAAGAGATGGGAGGGTGGTGAGAGTGTGTGTGTGTGTATGTGTGTGTGTGCGCGCACTTAGTATGTTCAAGACTCCTTGCTTCTGGCAATTGCAGCATTTTTAATGAAACCTCAGGTAAAGTGCTTTAAGTGGACTCCTCCTAGGCATTGGGGGGTGCTGTGTTTTGATTTGTATACAAACCTGTATATGATTGAAAATAGTCACAGGCATTGCAGAAATGAATCACTGTGTACAAAATGATCATGTGCATTTTGTAGATAAAATGAAAGGTAGATATTTAAGAGTTAGGTCACTTCAACGGACATAACTGAAAATGCCTTGCCTTTTTGAGATGCACATTGAAATTCTGGCGTCCACATTTCATCCCAGTGTTTATTTTCTCCATTAGAATTCCAGTCTGCCATGTCAATCACCCAGATCTCTGCTTTCTTAGGTTACATCATTTGTTGTCAATCGGCAGTTTGAACTGCTCTATGCTTAGGCCAAGGGATTCTGTTACAGATACGGTCTAGGAACCGTTTCCTGCTGAGACTACTGGAGGGAGGGACAGCTGGGTTTGGGTCCAGCTGTTTGGGTCTGCTTGCCAAACAGAACCCCGTGCAGGAAGGTTCGCCAAGTTCAAGATGTCGTGCTATTTCTCTCATTGCGAGGGAACAGGTTCAAGAAAAAGCCCGACTCATTTCACTCCGAACACTTCACTGTCACATGACGCTACATGAAGTGCCATGTCCTGTTTTATTGTCACCCTGTTTTTGTATTATGATTTGCACCTTTTTTTCTAATTTCAAATATTATTATTTTTTTGTCTTTTCTTTGTTGCACTTTGAAAGTGTAGAGTATTTAAAGTACAAGGAATAAAAAAAACAAGGAGTTGCAAATAGCCATCTTTTACTATATGTTTACTTTATATAAAGTTCCAGAATTTACTACTGTGCTAATGCAGCAATAATGTTGAGGAGTTGCATCAGGGCGCACTTATCAACACAGGGAATGAACTGAGAAATATCCAATATTTTTGTAACTGCGAAGAGCTAAAAGTATGGGTTTAAGGAATGCATCTGGCCATGATCACCTGCCTCTGGCTGTTATAACTTATAGTAAACATATGCTACAGACAGTATTGGAAAAATGTGTACATTTGGTTTCCTTTATCATAGCTGACAGTTTATAGTACTGTATATAATCTTTGCTTGTGTCATCCCTGGCCTCCCCAAGGTGAAAATAAGCTCCTGGTAAGCTTTCAAAGTGACATGAGAAATAAAAACCTAACGCTAACAGTGTGCTGTCCCATCCAGTCTGTCCTGCTGCTAGAATAAAGCAGGGTGCTCATTGGAGCTCTAGAAGCCCCAAATGACAGGTCACATGATGCGTCTCAAATGTTTCTAGTCAACCTGCGCCCACTTCCACACTTGAGTCTTTTACATGACTCATCGTTATTCCAATCGCTTGACGCTTGGCTTTTGTCAGATATCCATTTTTATTGAAGCAGCTGATTACCAGTGGCTCAATGAGATGTGCTGAGGAGTATCTGATTATACAGTCTACAAAACAGCAACACGGATTGGACGAAAGATACTATACAATGAGACAAACATCGCACTGCAAATGATCACAAATGCTGGTAAGATTATTTGTTGTCTTCCAAGATGATAAAATCTTAAATAGAACACAGATATATTGTTGCTTTTGCTACATGGTGCAAAATCAGTAAAAAAAATTATTTACAACAACCAGTTAAAAAGTATAATTTCCATAAACTATTGATTGATACTTTTCAAAAATGTTTCATGAAATTATTCGAATACGTTTTGTTCTAAATTATAATATCTACAATGTTAACTTAGGATCGTTTGATGTCCACAAATCCTTAAAGGAAGCAATATCAAACTAGTGTCCCTCCAACTCAATGATGCACTAATTTCACTCGTGATCCTCAAACCACTCCATGCCAGGATGTGTGCCAACGCACTCATACTCTCACAGTATAAATAAGCAACAGGAAGGGGGGGGGGGTGTAATTGTCGCTCTACATCTTAGACTGCTTGGCTGCTTCCCCCTCTGAGCCTGATGAGGAACTTGAAGCCTTCCTCTCCGTCTCATGGCATTTCTCCAGGGAGTCCTTCTTTTCCATCTCCAAGCTGCTCTTTTTCTTCTTGTCCTCGGGCTCCATTTCTAAAAACTGGTTCTCAATCTCAGTCGGGTCCACGTAGGTGTAGAAGTATGCCATGATGCCAAAGACAACGCACACAGCCACCAGCAGTGAGGCGAACAGGACGTACTCGGCCCACTGTCAAACACACAACATGGCATGGTGAGTATGACTTTAGGGCATGGAGGTGACTGTGCGTGCATAGCCCAGAAGAGATGTTCCTCTCACCTGATCTGGAAGCTGGCCCACCTCAGCTACAATAAGAACAATGATGTTGCCCACTGCTACAGTTAACAACCAGCCAGCCTGAAGCACAGCCTTCATGTTGCTAGGTGCCTGGAGATCAGACAACAATGTGGAGAAGAGACCGTTAGATCAAAGTGAAAGGATTGAGTGTGTTTTTGTGTGCAGGGATGTTTCCAGGGGCTCCAACAGGACAGATATTTTGGAGGAAGTTGAATCTAAATGCATTTTAATTATTGTAAAAATACAATAAAAATTGCTTAGGTGGCCAGAATGGCCAGACTGTGTGTGTGAGAAAAGGAGGGAGAGAGCAAAAGAGAGAGAGAGAAAGAGAGGGAAAGAGAAAGCAGACTCCTACCTGTGAATAGGAGAACTCCAGACCAGTGACAGAGAAGATGACCTCTCCTGCTGTCATGAGGAAGTATTGGGGTATCTGCCAGGCCATGTGGATGGTGTTGGGCTGGATATCCTCCACTGCCTGAATGCTATTCCCACACTGCACACACAATACAACAACACAGCACTGTCAACACTGCAGCGTTGTTTGCTGTGAAGGACACAAACATGGACACCTCTTCATAATATAAAAAGATGCGTTGAATTCCATGTTGGTCCACAACGCAGACTTGAGAAGAATGCTTTTGGCCTGGAAGGACTAACCAAAAATGCAAGCAGGGCTATGATTAGTGACTGCACATTCTGACCTCGAAGGTGATCATGTTTCTTGTGTCTCAGTTGGTAACTACTTAAATCTGTCAGTTGTATTTTCTTTTTAAAAACAGTAGAGTATACACACTCTGAGAAAAGTCACTTCTTATCCAGGAACAAAGCGTATCCTTACAGGGACAGCTGAGGTACAAAAAGTGTCACTGACAAAGGTACTTGTGGTTGCAATTCAACCACCATTGCAAGTCCAATTGGAACCGTGTTCTGTGAGCCATGTGCGTGTGCTTGGTTGGGTATGGTGGAGGTGACCTACGTCAGGACCAAAGCTGAAGGAGGAGGGGATGATCAGGGAGAGAGAGCTGCCAAAGCCAAGGGGCCTGCTGTATTCACATTCCTGACCTGCTGGGTCCCTGATGAGGAATTTAGGACTGGAAAAAAAGAACGAATTAGGACTCGCGTTGATTCACTCACAGGAAATCACATGTTTGTTTGGGTGTTTTCAAAAGGTTATCCATCAATTTCGTATTGACTGAAGATATCCAACATACTCACTTGCCCTGGGGTATCAGCTGATAGCTTGAGATGTTGTACTGTGATATTACCCCAAATTCCAGTGAACCAGAGGTAACATTCAAAGCCAAGCCATAAGCATTGATAAATCTACAAGGTAATACAGGATAACATTTCATCGAGTTAGCCTGTGCGTTTGTGTCGGTGTGAACATACGAGATTCATATAAAGACTTGCACACACAACTGACCTGATATCATTGTTGCCTTGCTCTGGTTTTGTAATACTGTCTTCCACCTAAAGATGGAGATCAGGGTCTAATGAGTCATCAATAAAATAGAAAATATAGCTGTATTTATTCACATTTTACTTACAAGTCTTAGGCTCAACGTAGTGCCTTGTGGAAAGATAACTGCAGTTTGTCGAGTCTGAGACTTCAAAGTTATAGTGTAGGCTGGAGTTTTGTCCAAAGACACTTGGAACATTTTGTCAAATGTCATGTATTCCCCTGCGGACTGAAGGGAAAAACAAACAGACACATGGTGAAAACCTGATGGTGACAGGATCATAAGAACACAATATTTGATCAACTCTTCATCCATGTTGCTCATTCAATATTTAATCCACTATGTTATGGCATTTTGATTTACTTCATGTAATAGCTTTACTGTTATTTAGAGTAAAGTTGTTATGGTTTATTTGCATGTGGACTCAATGTACCTTGAAAGGTTGGATAGGGATATCTTGTCCTCCATCCACACTCAATATCACCTCATTAGAGGCTAAATTCAGGAATTTAATCTGCCCAGCAACACCTGTTGGGAATTTCGGAAGGGTTTGCTGCAAAGCAAAATAAAAAATGGGTATGTTATATTCAACATGAGTAGGACATTTGATATTGAAGGAAAATGGATCAATTCCATGTCTGTGTGAATTGGTGGGGAGATTCATCTTACATCAATCTGGATCTGAACCAGGGCAGCAGCTACAAAAGCCATAGCAGCCAGAAACATGCCCACAGTCATCCTCTTCAGAGGCCTGCGGTAGGATATACACACAAACACGTCCATATGATTATAGGACTCCATTCCATTTGACATGACACCATTTGATATAATAAATATTGAGCTATTACGAATGGTTTTACTTTGAATCGATCAAATATAGAAATGAATTCTTTTAGTGATAGTTGTGGGCTTGTCCCTCTAAATATTATGAGATGTGATTACAAAGGATTTAAAAAAAAGGTTTCTGTAAATTACGTGAAGTTCAGATTGCACTTTGCAATCAGGGGGTACAACAAGCTGTCCACTATAGGGACCAGCACCAGGATCAAGATAGGGTTCACTGTCTGTCGGGGAGAAAGGGAGAGAGAAAGAGAGTTCAGTTCCCATATACTGTGGTAGGCTTCAGACTCAAAGTAGAGCATTATTTATAAACGATTGACTGTAAAACTCTACCTGCATTTGGTCAGGCTGTATTATGAGGGCTCCCTGTGGACAAAAGAAATGGAAAAATAGGTTGCGTCATGATATGCACACATGATAACAGTCCTATGTTCCACAGGAGAAGACACTGGGTGGGAAACACTTCCATTCTCAGATTTAGAATTGAATACAGATGCTTCTCTACGTACAAAGTTGCCGTCCATGGTAGTGGCCTGGAGGGTCCACCTGGAACCCTGTGGAGAAGAACCAGACCTGTCAGAAGCTGTTGGAACTAGACTTCATTAACATTCAAACAGTCACGTTCTGCCTCTGAATTCTTCACTGAATCTCTTCAACACCAGTGGTCCATTGAACAAACACAAGATTCCATGAGATGAGACTGCTTGTGTCTAAGCCAGACAAGAACATTGAATACTATCTCTTGAGATTGTCTTGAATTGTCTCATGTTTAAGCATTTCCACGACTGGCTTAAGGATATGTAAGAAATGCATGCATGTATGCCTCCATTTGTACATTTAGTCACTATTGTGATGAGGCTAAGGCAGATGTTTTTACCTGCTGGTCGAACAGAGCCCAGAACATGGGCAGTGGGATGTAGAGGAACAGGACCTTCAGGAGAATCTTCACCTGAGCAATCAACAGTTTCTGGGGGAGAAGAGGGGAGGAGAGGAGGGTTAGAACACAGTGCTTTTGTTCTGAGAGGGAAAGAAAGCAAGCGCTCAAGATAACTGCGTTTGTGTACATGTCCATTTGTGAACGTCTGTTAAGTGATGCATGCATGTGTTGTGTTGGCGTGATTGTGTCTCCATTTCTTTTATAATTACGTCATATTTCTCATCGGCCCAGTCCATCCAGTGCTCTCTCTTTGGGTACTGGCTGCTACGATGCTTGAAGCGATTCTTAATGGAAAACTACACAGTGGTGGAAATAAATCTGTCAACACCCAAATGCACATTCACAAGGCCATTTATACCCGCTTTCATACAATAAATGGTTTGCTAAACAGTACGTCTGTTCCACAGTGTGGGAAGTTGAAGCTAGCATGGTCTCCTACCCCAATGCACTTGCAGACGTCCAGGATTATGTTGCCTTTGGGAGCAGCCTTGGTATACATACCGCTACCCAAAATGAACACCACTGTGAACACACACGGTGTACAATTTCACACCAGGTGAACCAGTCCTAGTGTGTCATAATGTGATCTCGTATCTATGCATGAGGTGTCCGCAGAGCATGTCTTACCCAGAGCGACAACCATGAGGGCTGCAGGGACGCCAAAGGCCAGGGGGTAGCACTTCTGCTGTGTATGGATCCCACACTCCTGGGCTAGGGGAGGAACACACGTGGACACAGTTAACGTGTGTTTGCACACAAGTCTGCTTTACCTTCGCACTTGAATAATACTTGAACTTGTCAAAACCGAGCCGATTAAAAAAGTGAATTATCCCTGTAATTTTATCCGAAGACACGGTTCACCCTACCTCTGAGGATGGGGGTGATGAGGGTGGACAGGAGACTGCCAGCATTGATTGACAGGTAGAAGATGGAGAAGAAGGTGCTTCTCTGTTTCTCCTAAAGAGAGCAGAGCAAAATATTACAAAACACTGCATATACAGTCAGGCCAGATCAGATCAAATGCATAAAACAAGCAAAGGTGTTCTCCTTGTGCTGGGTTGCCAAATCACAGACACCCTCTTGTCGGTAATGTATTGTCAGATGTTCAATAGACTGTTTTTTTTTACACTAAATAGGTTTTGAGAAAGGTTGTGTGACAAAAGGTTTGGATTTTGGAACTCCTTAGCTTGCAGAATTATGTGAGTTCACATATGGTGATTTGTCCAAATCTTCAGGATAAGGCTGATAGTCTTTGACCACGTCCTTGACGACTGTCATAAATGTTTATACACGTGTTTTTAGTTAATATACAACATCTTAGAATGAACTCTGCATTTCTGGCTGTAGATACTGTCTCAGCAAAGATTTCATTGATAACAACTGGGGTGGGGGGTTATAAATGGATTGACTTGAGTGTGAACCCTTTCAAATAATGTCCACGGGACAGCCTCACCCAGGACCCAATCACTCCAGCTAAGATACTAGCATGTTTATTAGCATTCTGCCTTGGTGGCCTGATGTTACAAAAACAAAGGCTTGAACTCCAGCTTTTAATATTCCTGCGAGTTGATATTTTATTTCTGACGTAGGAGGCTACAAGTCTTACCTGGTGATCTTCAAACTGGTCCCCTCCAAAGGCAGCCACACAGGGCTTGATGCCTCCAGTTCCCAAGGCGATGAGGAACAGGCCAATCATAGACATGGCCCTGAGGGTGAAAGGGTCAAGGAGTCACACAGTGTCCCCTAAAATGTAAATATCACAGCTTGGATAATGACATTGTTTGTTTGTGTTGATCAGGTAAACGTACACATGAAAGGTCATGTTGTCTGGAACTCCATCCCTGTCATTGTCGGTGATGTCATGAATAGCGCTTATCGCCATGACCACCTGACCAGCAGTATAAACGATGGACAGGTAGATAATGGTCCTGGGGTCGAGAGAGGAAAACAACAAGGATTAAAAATGAATCCATATCTGATTTAGGATGCTGTTTCACATGCCCCAAATGATCTACGTCTATCAACAGAAGATGTTGTGAAGACTCACTTGAACTTGCCAAGCCAGGAGTCGGCCACGATGGCCCCAAGGATGGGGGTCAGGTAGCAGAGCGCCACAAAGGTGTGGTAGATGGAAGTGGCCAAGTCATCGTCCCATTTCAGAAAGAACCTGAAGTACAGCACCAGCACAGCTGGGGGACAGGGGACAGGGAGGGATGTTGGAACAGGACCGTACCACCAATCTTACCGTTTACCTCCCTCCAACGGTCAATGAGAGGTCAAAGTTTACAGCGAGTCACGATACTGTTCCTCCATTCATTTTAGGACGAGCTCACATGCTGTGTAATAATGTATGAGACCCTGATGCTGGTCCCTTTGAGCATGGGCAGAAAGTTATGAGAAACCCACCTCTCATTCCATAGTAGGAGAAACGCTCGCAGAACTCGTTGACCACAATGAAGAAGATGCTGATTGGATAGCCACAGCATCCTGCCTGTGGGTAGTAGAGAGGAGGAAAAACACATAGGAAATGGGGATTAGCTAGATAACATAACCACATACAAATACAGTACAAAAATAGTCCTGGAGCGCTAGCATCCTGTAGGTTTTCATTCCAACGCTAAACCAGCAAACTTGACAATTGACTGGTTGATAAACTGAGTGATTTTTGTAACATATGTAGTTGGAGAGAAAATCTATCAGGAGAGTAGATCTCCAGGAACACAGCTGGCCAAACCTGTTGTTCAGGTAGAAATTTGATCAATAAAGATATAGATAATATTGATATGTATATAGAAGTGCAGAATAATATAGAAGTACTTACTTTCTTTTTTGGTTTCTCCACCTCCATCTTTAGATGATCTGAGTCTTTACCTGTTCACACCAAAAAAAAACAGAAGCTCCAGTGAGACTTTTGCACATGAATATACCTCATTCAAAAATATAGATACAATAGGTTTGAAGAGACCATCACCATGACACACATCCCATTTATCCCCCCCAAAATTGGCAAGAGCAATTATGAACAAAATAAATCACTGAATCAGAAGACTTTCTCAAATGTCTCAAAAGTTGCAATGAGAGTCTGGATGTCAGATTCTTTTTTTTACAAACAGCAGGTCCCAAAGTATCCAGGTGTGTGACCCACCTGCCATGACTGCTGGTTATGTGTGCGGATTCCTGGGCCACACTTGGTCTGTATTTTAAGGGTAAAGAGACTGCTGCCAGTAACTGATCTTGCTCTAAGCTTCAGGCAGGCTGCTTTTATAACTTGTGGTCAGACAAGAGACCTCATCCCACCTCCCACCATGGCAACAGTTGTCTGTAATCTTTATGGCCTGGTGTTCAAGACAACGTGTGAAACAGGAAGGTTGAGGGATGGGGTAGAAGCCAACTGTGTACCTGGTACCTGAACATGGACCTCTGCAGAGGTGTGGCTGTGGATGCGTGGAGGCACTGGTGTGGTTGAGTGTGAGGAGAGGAGTTGTAGGTGTGTACATGCAATGAATGATTACAGTGCACAGAGTCAGAGAGGAGAAGGCAAAATGACAAGGGTCTGTCTAAAATAAAAAAGCAGAGATAGGTAAACTAGATAAAGGAGAACTCCAAGGATAGGTTAAAGCACAGTCATAACATGACTATCAGGAACTGTCTAGATGTTTTCTGAAAGAGCTTCAAAGATAGGAAGTATTCACAGATCACGTCTCACATTTAACGTCCTTTCGTATACAACAATCCAATGTTTTGCCTATATTTTATGAAGCAACCATCTTTCTTGCTGAATCCAATGAATAATGACTTTGTCTATATTGTGTACATTTATCTTTTTTTCCCAACGACAACATTCACCGAATGTTGAACAGTATCAGAAATGATAGCACGGCACTCGTGATAGCAGATACGGGCCTGACCTGGCCACTCATTCATTTTGGTATTTTCAAAATGCAAGCTCAAGCTGAAGATACCACGTGACAGGAGAATCTCCCAGCTCTTTCCTGGTTTGGCTGATAACCCTCACATGCAGTACAGCAGAGCAGCAGCCCATCAGCACGTTGGCATACTCACAGTTCTGACTCAGTTCAGTTTTGATTGCTAAACGAGTGAACTGAAACAGCAGTCCAATG
Source organism: Plecoglossus altivelis (assembly GCA_036571765.1). Lineage (NCBI taxonomy): Eukaryota > Metazoa > Chordata > Actinopteri > Osmeriformes > Plecoglossidae > Plecoglossus > Plecoglossus altivelis. The sequence goes on along the minus strand of BROE01000010.1, from coordinate 8,420,996 downwards.
AATTGTTATTCAGATATGCAGAGAGAGGAATTGAGGAAAATAACAAGGGACATGTAATTACCTCTGCCTTTGGAAATCTCCTTGGGAGAATTTCTTTCGCTTCCAACATGAACATAATGGTCTACCTTGCCCCTGGGGCACAACCACAATAATTGATAGACCACATACTCAAAACGAAACACACAGCAAATCACACACAGAACTCTGGTGTCACTCACATCCCTGTCATGCTTACAGATCTTTTGACAGTTTCAATGAGACACACATTCAAAGAAGACTATGGGTGTGTGTGTGTGTGTGTGTGTGTGTATGTGTGTGTGCGTGTGGCTGGCTGGCACAGAAACAGGGGATTAGCTGGAATTTCACATAGGACTGAGAAGCCTGTCAGCATTCCTATTCTCCCTACAAATCTCACCTCTGTCCTACAATCACCAAACAACAACATGCACCCGGCCACAGTACTGTACATCAGACTGTTTCTGCCAGTCCCTCCACCTCTCTGTTTCTCTTGCTATCTCCTTGTTTATTTCTCACAGTCTCATTCTCTTCCAATCCCACTCTCTCTATATCTCTAACTCTCTCTCTTTCGCTCCGTCACACACGCACATGTAATCAAAAGAATCAAAACTCGCTTATCTCTGCCTGATCTTATTGGCCTTATAAATAAACAATGCTAATTAGTATCAGGGAAACATTTACAGGAAGGCTAAAATTATATAGATTACTTTATCGACGAAAGCAAATCAGGATAAGGATCATTAAAGCTCGGTTGCGTAAGTGTAGGACAGCTTCCTTACTAGGAGATTTACGAGGGAGAAAGAAGCTTTCAAAAGAGAAAAATGTTAATAAACTCCCTACTACACTACACAGCATAGGGTCAGCTGACTATACCCCCCAAAATCTGGATGTTTGCAAACACGTGCTACTTTCAAGTAACCTTTAATTAAAAGCAAAACAACAGACAATATTTACATTTCTCAAACAGGGAAGCTGATTTCTTTTTACAATTTTACTTCCCCAATGATTGACAAAATTAATATAGAAAAGTAAAACCTGTATTAGAGAATCCTTGTCTATAGCAGAGTCATACACAGTACAAGTGGTTGCTTTGGCAGGAGTGGACATGTGCAGTAAAGATTCTGACAGCGAAGAGGATATTACACTCTTTTCCTGGCAGGAACAGGTAGGGACATCAAAATTGCCTTAGCCTTAAATGTATTCCATACTTACATTTCACTTTACATAAATGGTCTATACAGTAGGTATATTCACAGGAATTGTTATGAAAAATGTTGCTACATTAAAAAAAAAATCATCAAGCCCTTCTACAAGCATGAATACAAGGTACTGTACTCAGTACTGACAAAAACCAGCACACATCTTAAACTGTAAAACTATCATACAGGTAGTTGACTACTGAGTATTGTACAGCAATTGTCCCTGTCATAGAAAATACAAAGGCAGAGAACAGGAGGCCTTGAAGACCTTTAAGAGTGCTGAAGGACTTATGTCAACAAGTATTTATGTCATGTTCTTAACGCTTCGGGTTATTAGGTGCAGAAGGTCTCCACAGGAAACATAGAAAATGGTTTAAAATGTCTCTCCCAGGTTTGTTGTTCAGTATTTAAAGACCATCACATTGGTTCTTGACCGTCATCTGAGTATTGTCAATATTGTAATCCAGCTACTGACAGAGACTCATCTGAACCAATCACAGGGATATATTTGTATGACAAAGCAGGCGTCAACTCTTCGCTTGTTCGTAGGAGGTGATCCCTTGTCTCTCTCTTTTCACGCCATCACCATGGAAACATGATGGGGCGCGGCAGGGTTCAGGGTTGATAAATCAGACCATGGAGGTGGAGCTTGAGACACTCTGGATGTTGGCGCTGGTTGGCGTGCCGCTGATGGCGTTGAAGATACCTAGCGAATGAGAGAGTGTGTTTCTCGACCCATACTCAACAGCGTTGATCTGAGGACGAAGAAAGAAGTTCAGACATCAGTCACATATATGAAAAAACCCATGACTAACCTGAGAATCATTCGTTACCGCACAACAAAGCAGCGTGTCTACAATAAATCATATATTACCATCCAATCTGCTTAGGCCAGCGAAATAAAACAAAAGAGAATATTGTTACTGATGTACAGTCAAGTCAAATCAGAAGCCATTCAGGATCACATCACTTAACTGAGGCACTGCAAACTAATGCATGCAAGAACATTTCCAAGGTTTGTCAGCAGAATGTCAGTGGATTTGTCTGCTTGATAAGATGTTGGTTGTCACCTGTTCATGCATGATGTTGGACAGCTCTCTGGCCAGGTCTTTGTAGTTAGCCTTCATCTCATCATGATACTCTTGTTGATCCTCCTTGATGAGCTGCTCATTCACCCCCAGGGCCTGGCCACAGGCATCCACAAACTGCCTGCATGGATATACACCACATACCATTGACCACGTATGTATATATATGTAGATATGCATATATATAGATATATATCTATATCTATAGATACACATATGTACATATAGGAGGAGGGCTAGATAATGGAGTGAAAGTTAACAGGGTGAAGGAGAGGACAGAGAGAGAGGGGAAGCTGAAAGAGAGAGAGAGAGAGAGGATGGAGATGCCGTACCAGGAGCAGATGCCTGGACATACCTGAACACCTCCTTGAGTTGTTTGACCTTGTTGTCGGGGTATTTCTTTTCTCCGCTGTCATCTAGAAACGCTCTGGCGTAGGCCAGGGGCCCAGCGTTCACCTGAATGATAGAAGCATGTTGCGAACAGGAAGGAATACCACTATCTAATGCATTCAAAGTCATACATGATGACTATCACAGGGTAATCAATGCTAGTCCAACTAATGTTCTTGTTATGCTACTTATGGTATCTGCCAGTCTCACGAACTTAACTGCAGTTCCAACAGGTAAACCTGCTAGTCTAACTAGTATACCTGCAGTTCTAACTACTATACCTGCAGTTCTAACTACTATACCTGCAGTTCTAACTAGTATACCTGCAGTTCTAACTACTATACCTGCAGTTCTAACTAGTATACCTGCAGTTCTAACTACTATACCTGCAGTTCTAATGAGTATACCTGCAGTTCTAACTAGTATACCTGCAGTTCTAACTATTATACCTGCAGTTCTAACGAGTATACCTGCAGTTCTAACTAGTATACCTGCAGTTCTAACGAGTATACCTGCAGTTCTAACTAGTATACCTGCAGGTCTAACTAGTATACCTGCAGTTCTAACGAGTATACCTGCAGTTCTAACTAGTATACCTGCAGGTCTAACTAGTATACCTACAGTTCTAACGAATATAACTGCAGTTCTAACAAGTATACCTGCAGGTCTAACTAGTATACCTACAGTTCTAACGAGTATAACTGCAGTTCTAACTACTATACCTGCAGTTCTAACTACTATACCTGCAGTTCTAACTAGTATACCTGCAGTTCTAACGAGTATAACTGCAGTTCTAACTAGTATACCTGCAGTTCTAACGAGTATAACTGCAGTTCTAACGAGTATAACTGCAGTTCTAACGAGTATAACTGCAGTTCTAACTACTATAACTGCAGTTCTAACGAGTATAACTGCAGTTCTAACTAGTATACCTGCAGTTCTAACTAGTATACCTGCAGTTCTAACTACTATACCTGCAGTTCTAATGAGTATACCTGCAGTTCTAACTAGTATAACTGCAGTTCTAACTATTATACCTGCAGTTCTAACGAGTATACCTGCAGTTCTAACGAGTATACCTGCAGTTCTAACGAGTATAACTGCAGTTCTAACTAGTATACCTGCAGTTCTAACTAGTATACCTGCAGTTCTAACTAGTATACCTGCAGTTCTAACTACTATACCTGCAGTTCTAACTAGTATACCTGCAGTTCTAACGAGTATACCTGCAGTTCTAACTACTATACCTGCAGTTCTAACTAGTATACCTGGACGCTGATGCTGCCCTGCAGTTTGAGCTGCAGGCGGATCATGTCCACCTCAGAAGCAGAGCACAGCAGACGTAGCTCGGACACCTTGGCGGTCATCTCGTCGATGGCCACCTCTATGGGGCTGAGGTCCGTCTGGTGCTGGTACATCACCGCTATCCGCTTCTTCACGTAGGGGAAACAGTGAGTGGCTGAGGGGGGGAGGCGGAGGCGGAGGGAGGGGAGAGGGAGGGAAAGGAGATGGCATGTAAGCAAGAGATAGAGGGGGTGGGAGAAGGAAAAAAGATGGAGGGACAGTTGACGAATGAAAGCAATGCTCATGTTGATCCCTGAGACAACAATAACACAGTCAGAGTGAGGTGGCTTGGGAGGGGGCTGCCTGCACACTCTTATCACGGCCTGAGAAGCTTTTACTTGCAAGGCCAGATAAGCACTGCACTTTGGGATTACCTCCGTCATATAGCAATAAACCCAGCCCTGATTGGACAGCACCACAATGAAACACTGAGCATGTCAGGAGCATACCAATATAAATGCAGTCATTTCACCAACCAAGTATAACAGCTATAATAAACCACTCTATCAGTATCTAATCAGTTTAAGTGATCAGAGATGGCTTGTGTATAGTCTTTCTAGTGTCTTTGGCAGTGCTTGTATCTCTTTGAAAGCATGCGCGTGTGTGTGTGCGCGCATTTGTGTGAATGTGTTTGTTTGTGTGTGTGTGTTTGTGTGAATGTGTGTGAATGTGTGTGCGTGCATGGATTTCTGCACGTGTGTGAGAGAGTGACGCACTGGTGAGAACAGTCCTGCGTTTGCACTGCTCCTCCACTCCGCCCTGCTTCTTCCCCGACACGGTGAAGGGCGTCTCAAAGACGAAACGACGAATGTTGTGGCTCTTCTCAAAGTCTGTCTTCCTGTCCTCCAGCTCCTTCTCCTCCAGGTAGGGGGTCACATGGGTCACCTGGATATAGGCATACTTAGAGTCCAAGTCCTTTGGGTTCACCTATAGAGAGATATCCATTATGAGAAGTGAATGAACGGTTGGATGTCCTGTCATATACATGCTTAATGATGAAGTGGTTAGTGATTTTCTTGGTCAAGGAAACATTGTTCTTCAGCATGTGGTGTTACATATGTAAATCATTTAATCGTTTGGAAATGACAGCCAAATGCTTTGACCCTAAACCACGTGTTAGCGTCAAATATATCCGAAATTAGAGCAATATCTGGACTCCGTCGTGGTTAGAGACCGAAGAACGCTCACCCTGCCAGAGTCCTGGATCATCTTGACGTTCTCCTGACCAAACTTGTCAGAGTAGAGCTTGAGGAGCCTCTGGGAGATCTCAGAGAGAGGTGTGAACTTGGGCTCCTTGTAGATGTACTCTTTCCCATCCTCATCCTCAAAGAAGCCCTGCCAGGATGAAACAGGTCAGATCCCATTCTGGCTCCAGCCCAGCTGCTCTAGCCTGGCATGTACACTACGTAACCATGGTGATGTGTTTAAGGCACAAGCAAATGCAAGGATGGCAATCAAGAAGAAAGCAATGAGGAATAATGCATGTAAGTTCATCAACACCTGGATCTACATACGGTAAAGTTAACAAACAATGGAATTGCTTTAAAATAACTGAATATTGTAGGTAATAACTTAAAAGCATATGCATGACCAAAACAGAGTCCAAGCAATGGGAATTTGCTGCTTCAAACATGCCAAAGCAGCGTAGACGTAACCCATCAGTGCATCAGTGATTTGTGTTGTATTTTTCTGGAGATAAAGTTGACCAGAGGGACTGGTCACCATCTCCTGAGTGGTTAAAAAGGAAGGGAACGATAGTCAAATGGATTGTGATTAAGGGGAGTACTCTGTATTGACTCAATGCAGTCCCTTTGGTCATATACGTCTTAATGCTACTTGTTAACGGTGTGAATCTGGCGTCTATGTTTGCCTTCTTTAAAAGTCATCCAGACTCAGGTACAGAGATTGACCCCCTACCTGTCATAAACCCATTATCGAACACAAAGCTGACAATCATGCAGACTTTCTCAGACACCTGTCTGTCACTATGGAGTTACCATGGAAATCAGGGCGTTAAGAGCAGAGAGGGCCAGTTTATTGAATGCTGTACCTACTCTTCATTTTTACAGAGACTGTCAGCATGACACACCAAAACAAGTTTCTAACCATGTGAATATTTTTTTTTAAAATAAAATACGTTAAACCGACAAACTTTAGTCTGACCCCAGGGAACTGCTACAACTCAAGATCATGCAGAGGAGCACATAACAGACAACATCTACACCTTCAGGCTCTCAACGTAGCCACAATCACTTGGTTTCATCCAATTCAGCACCCACAAATGGTTTTCAACATTCCCTCCACTAACCACAGAGCTCATGATGAACTGAGGTGCGCTAGTGCTGGGGTGGAACACAAACCTCAAGAGTCTCGAATGTCCCTATTAGAGGACAGTACCTTAAGCTCCCTACAGAATAGGAGGTGGCTAGCGCTTTAGCAGATGAGAAGCAGAGCGTGCAGTGCGTTAACAATTGGCATGGCGACGCAGAGCAAATCAAGACACACAGCTATAAATGCATCCAGCCGCAAACTTACCGCCGCCTTGGGGTAGGAGAGAGAGGCAGAGAGGAGCATGTTATAAATAAATAAATAAATAAAAGCCTCCAGGCGAGGAGGCCAGATTAACATGCATTTAGTGGCAACACTGATTCACACGCCTCGCATGCTGTGGTCAAAAACATAAGTCGCCCTAAATAAACAAGCTGCATAAGCTGTATTTGAAAAGTTTTAAAAATACATCGGCCATTTTTACCCTCAGCATACAGTATATCTGATGTATAATTCTGCCACACTACTGGACCGACAGAGTTTTTCATGAATTCTGCGTTGCAGAAAAGAGAGAGCAGAAATGTTCCACTGTGACAGACATCTCACCTGACCAAAGAAGGCCACTCTAAAGTAGGTTCCCAGCAGCCTCTTGCCAGTGTGCATCACCTCCATCACCTTGGTGTAGGCCCGGTGCAGTGTGTCATACAGGTGGGTCAGTTTCTGCCACACACACACACACACACACACACACACACACACACACACACACACACACACACACTTAAAACTTAAAAACGCCTGGCACAGCTCTCTAGTGATGCTTTGTCAACTACCATGAAATTAAAAGCAAAACAAAAACTATTGATATTCCCAGTACACATATACATTTTGGGACGACGTGGAAAAATGGACCAATATCTGATAAATATGTCATCTATTTAACTGATCCATTTAACTTGCCTGTGAATGTTGACACATGTAACATTAGAGTTCTAATGCGGTTATGTAGTAAATACTGAATCAGTGGCATTACTGGGAGGAGGTACCTCAAAGTCCCGGCGCTGCTCGTAGATTGGAATGACGAGTCTGTACACGTCAGAGATGAGCTCGTATCGCTCAGCCTTCCACAGGCCATCACCACACTCCTCCAGAAGCTCCAGCAGCACCTCCTACACAAACACACACAGGCACGCACACACACACACATACACACACACAAACAGGCACGCACATGTACACACACAGGCACAAAAAACACATACACACACACAGTCACACACACGTACACGCACACACATGCAGATACACACAGGTATGCACACATGCACGCAAACACACATACACACGTACTCTGTAACAGATGACTGGTCTACAGACGGATGGAAAGTAAACAGGCCTGTCCTTTACAGCTGGATGAGCGTTTAGCTCATAAACACACTGAGGTGACACGTTCAAGCGTCTGAACGTAAAGGTCATGAATGCAGCACATACAGTGCAGTCGTTTGCTAAGTATTTCTATACCACTTACCCAGTTTGCACATGAACTGGACACATTTTGTAACTACATATATCTGGCTATTGCTGTTTGTAGCTGCTCCAGAGCAGTGCACACGCAGCCTTCCTGTGTGGGGGAACCGTGTGCAGATCTCTGGCAGATAGCAGAATCCAAAGGCTGCTTTGGTCTGTCAGTGCACTTATCTACAGAGACCCAGGGCAGACCTGCCAACGCTACAAGCATGCAAATACACATGCATGCTCACACACACACAAACACACACACACACACACAAACACATCTGCCTAGCCTACCTAACCAGCATAATTGTACTTTAGAGTCATTGATAGTCATCCAAAGGAGATAAGACAGCCACAAATAATGACTCTTGTCATGTGAATCATTCCAGAACGTCACTGATGTGGGAACGTCTACTGAAATGGGGGAATTGTACAACCCTCATCCTGTTGAAATTAGCCAAATCCCTGCAGAATAAATCCCCGGTCACCCAGATGCATGATGGGCGCTCACCCACCTCACTGAAGTGCACGTCCTGCATGCCTACGTCTTCCATCATAGCCGCCTCCTCATCAATGTTAGGTGTGATGACACGGAATGACGAACATCCCTGCCTGAACATACCTGAAACACAAAGAGATCAGCGTTTTTATGAAAAGTGACAATTCTCAATACTCCACAAAAACTACAAACAGAACAACCAACAAGGAAACCATAACACAACTCATATCTTTCTCCATTCAAAGCAGGCCAAATCGAAACATGAATGTGTTCACTTAGCAGAGCTCTGCTCATTTATTCAAACCTGCACCCTCACAAGACCACTCACCCAGAGACCCTATTTACACAGCATCCTTTCTAAGAGGTGGGTCGACTGAAAGGCCAGTACACACAGACAGACAGGTAGACAAACAGAGAGACAGCGAGACAGACAGACAGAAGGGAGGACAGACAGGCAGTGGAGGGCCTGTTAAAGGAAGTGCGAGTCTCTAAACTCTTAATTTAGCTCCATGTTCTTCGCCATGAGTGACCGACCGGTACTGTGCTAGCGAATATGGAGAGCCGTAAAGTCCTTTCATATTGCAAAACATGTTCCCCAGAACCCTGACCTGAGCCTGACACAAACGCTTATCACGAGAATGCTGAGAGTCTTGAACAAGGATGCAAGGATGGAAGTGAACCTTGAACAGGTGTCTTTCTGCATCACATGAGGTTTCTTATCAGTTTGTTTTTATATTAAATATGATCAAGGTTTAACAGGAAATCATTCCTCTGAAGCATCAAGTTGCTGACAATGAAAATGTTTTCTCATTTCGAATGAAAGATTGGTTTTAATGTTTAGACACATATCTTACGCTGTTTTTTATTTGACCTTTGAACTGAGGTGTTATATTAGTTTTACATACAGCTGAGATGAATAATAGTTATTCTGCCTTGTTTTTCAATCTGAATGGATAAGATATATACTTTAGTATGCACAGGAGTATAAAATTATGTCTCAGAACGTATATACTGAGCTAATGAGATAGCAAGTAAAACTATTTGTCTGAACTATGAAAGACTGTAAACTTAACTAATTACTTTTTAATGAACTGCCGCCTTCACTCGCAAACAGCTCTGAATGAGCAGACTTTTACAGACCAAGGTAGTTACAGTGGTGCCACCAGGTGGTAAAATCAGGAACTCACCTTTCCTCCAGAGATACTCTGCCACAAGAGCTGCTACATGAACATAGCACATAGCTGCCTGCAGACCAAGCAGAAACACACACTTAGACAGCCTATGGTTTATAATAACTGCTAACAAAATACTTTATCAGATAAAACATTTTTGAGTGTGTATGACCAAGACAGGAGTCTGGCTTCCCTCTGAGTGCTAGATATTCAGGGATGGTTATCCAGGCTTCCTGCCCCCTCTGCCCCCTCCTACTGTGCCACCCACCTCAGACAGGTCTCCGTTCTTGTTGTGAATGCGGGCCATGCTGTCCAACCAGGTCTTGCGCAGCTCAGGCGTGCTGGCATAGGACTTGGCCAGGCTGTACTGCAAGTCCACCAGCATCTCCGGGTCCTTCTCATGCTCCTTCATCTGCTCCGTGGCCATCAGAACCGTCCGGATCCGCTTGGTGAGGTCCTTCACGTCCGAAGGGAATGCAGTGTGCTACATGCGGGTGGGGAGGGGTTGTTGTGGAGAATTAGTATATCCAGTAAAACATTCTTTACAGTGGAGGGTACAGTGGTGAAAGGGTTTAGCTGTGGGCCTAAGGGCCGTGCCTGCTGCCCTCACTTTAATGGTCTTGTCGCTGTTGGCACAGTTGTTGATAATGGAGAGAGATTGCTGGAAGCGGGTTCCTCCAATGCCAATGACATCAGCGATTAGCTTACTGACAGCAATCACCACCTGGATGTGACAGAACAAACACGTCGTCACAGTGTAAGCATCTCATCTCTAGTCTTTGAAAATGAATCGGTCTCATACAAAAGGACATGTGCACACATGTACCTCGTTGGTACAAGTAGGACATTCTAAGAACTACGACCCGTTTTCAGATCTCACCTGCAGGTGTGTGCGGACGAAGGACTTGCGGCCGGTGTAGTCAAAGTTGCTCTTCATGAGGAAGTAGAGGAGGTGGGCCGCGTCGCAGCGAATGGAGCTCAGCTTGGAGTTGCAGCACTTCAGGATCTCATAGCACAGGGACGCACACATGTCAGCCCGGCCGTCGAAAAACGTACACGGGAACTAGAACAGAGAGAGAGAGAGAGAGAGTGAGAGAGAGAGAGAGTGAGAGAGAGAGAGAGGGGGGGGGAGTGGGGTTGTTAAACAATGATATGAGTGGGAATGAAAGAAGGGAGAATCAGTTGATGCCTTACAAATGCAAACCAGGCCAAAGAAGCAAGACAGAAAGTCACATTCTATGAGCCCGACAGGAAGCCGCACGCGTTAGATGACAGCAGAGTGACAGGTGACAGATGGGTGCCTGCCTTACCTTGTAGATGAAGGTGCGCAGCGAGGTGAAGACCTGCTTGAGTGCTGCCTCTGACTGGGGGATCTGAAGGAAGCACAGGTGCACCTGGAACACCTTCTTCATCAGCGGGTTGTGGCCCAGGTCAGAGCTCAACTGGGTCTTAACACGGATAAACATGGCGGAAAAAACATCAGGCACCGGAGCGAATGTGTCTTTGCTGTTCTGAAATGACTCCAAGATACCCGACGGAAACACACCATATGAGCCAAATGGATCAACAGGGGACCTCATAGAAAACCCTTAGTGAAATGGTCTCCATCACATGACTTAAGGGATGAGCTAGACTTCACTCCTACTTCCACTAAACTTGTTTATAGTAAACGTCTTCCCAGGGTGAGTCAGCGGAGAGAGAGAGACAGAGAGAGAGAGGAGTTACCTTGAAGCCCTTGATGAAGGTACTGAGCGTGTCCAGAACAGTCAGACACACCTCCGTGGTCACATTGGCCTCTAGCAGAGACTGGCTGCACACGTCTGCGTCCGCTTGAGAGTATGCTGTACACACACCACACACCAGGGGGCGATACTGACAACCTGGACCACCTCTCCATGCCCCCTTATTCTCAAAGCTCACCCAATAGTCTTAATTATTGTCTTCTCATGTATTGGCTGAATTTACATTTCTAAATGTAGCATTTTTTTAAACCGACCCCCCAGTGTGAAAGCTAACAGGACTTACTGTTGTTAAAGGTGTGTGAGCTCTCCAGACAGCCCAGCTGCTGCAGGCGGGCATGGAGTATTCCCGCCCTGTTACGAGACACAGGCAGAGTCAAAGACTTCCTGTCCTGCACTACAGGGCCCGCCCCTTCCTGGCTCCTGTTGGGTGAGGAGAGGTGGAGAGCACAGTGAGTGGTGGGCTGGGCTGTCTTTCATGAAAAAGTTCAATGGTCGTTCTCTGTAATTAAGCCAAGCCTTCTCAATGGTTTCTAAGATGAGATCCGAGGATCAAACTCAACTGAAAACTTTAGCTGTAGACTATGCCTATGGAATGAGTAAACAAAAGGTAAAATATGGCAGACACTGCAAACACACACACACATTTATAGGACAGCGGGTAGAAGCATGTCCACAGCACACTAGCTTCAGGTAGAGAGTGAGTGAGAGGGCAGGGGCGTCCAACATGTTCCAGAGTCCAGAACCAGACCAGGAAAGACTTGGGGGGTCTTATTAAGTAGCAGTAGCATGGTAAAAGCAAAGGATGTGAGGTGAGGATAGGGTGGAAGGTGGCAGGTGGGGAGCGATGGGGTGGTGGGTAGTCAGCGATAGGTCTTACCCAAGCAGGAGAGGAGAGGCCAGCGGCCAATGGCAATAATTACAACTCGGCAGCAGTGTTTCAGCCAAGGGGACACACACCAAGAGCCAGGGTTAGCAGAGAGAGGGGATTCCTTACGCCAGTGTGTGTGTCCACGTGTGTGTGTTTGTGTGTGTAAGTGTTTTCCTCTATCCCAACCTGACGTGATACAGGTCTGTTGAAATATGAACCTGCCATATCATTGCATTTAATAAACGCACACAATGAGTACCGCATAGAAGAAGTGCCTACAGTATTAGGCCATGAGAAACGGTGTACCCAACGCCATATTTACCTGGCAATGAATCTCTTCCCCATGTACCTGAACTGATGGAGACACACTCTGTAGGATAGAGAGACAAGAAAGATCTGTTAAAATCAGCGGTTCATTAAGTCTGTAAGTGATGAACTACCGGGGAATAATATAGCAACTCACTCCACAAGCGTGAAGAAGTCCATGAGCTCTGACGGCGAAGCTTTATTCCAGTAAGTAAACAAAGCATCTGTAAGGCGCAGCAGAAAATAATGGTTTAGGATCACTAATCACGGTGAGAGCAAAGCATTGTGGTTATTGTAGTTCCGGGGACACGTGAAGCATGGTCTCACCATCCGACATGCTCTTCAGCACGTGCAGGAAGCACATGAGCAGGTTCTTGATCTCGTCCCGGTCCAGTTTGTCACAGCGCAGGAGAGAGCTGCCCAGGGCAGACGCACACTGGTTCTGATTGACACAGGGAGAGAGAAAGAATGTGAGAGAAAGAGAGAGAGAGAGAAGCAGAAGCAGGGAAAGACAGAGGCACACAGTCACACGCAAAGGTGAAAACATGATTCTGACCATAGCTCGTTTCTGAGAAGGTGAAAGGGATTTTTCTTGCCCGGAGAAAGGCTTGCATGTGTGCTTGTTAATTGGATCAAAGAGAAACACACAGATAGCTCCAAAACTCCACTCCACAAAGGACCAAGCCTGGCTTTCCACCCACAGAAAAGTGGTAGTAATCCCAAATGATTTATGTGGAATCTGCAGTTGGAATCTTCAAGGCGAGAGCGCCAACACAGCACACACACTCCATTCTCTAGTGAGAGACACTCTTTAGGGGGGTTTAGGGCCGGGTGTAGAGGGGTACTTGAAGAGGTATGTCGCCATCTTCGTCTGGCTGAGTGAGAGTGGGCGGGGGGGTGTCCTGCAACACAGCGTTGCCCTGTGGTAGGATGGGGAGGGGCGTGGAGAGCAGAGAGAAGTCCATGGTGACCCTCTTGGCTGCCCGACCCACTTGGGCGGAGTCCTCAGGCTCCAGGGGGAGGGGTGGCACGTTGACTGAGTGCCTCCTGAATGTGCACTTGTCCCTCTGCCACCAGGGGAGGGAGGGGAGGGAGGGGGCGAGGATGGAGGGAAAGGGGTTAGAGGCAAAATATGTCTTTGTTGAGGCCCAGTCTTTGTACAAACATCCAGGCCCACGCCATCCTGAGGTGAGGTCAGCCAGTCTGAAGGCTAGACCAGGCCAGGGACATTTGAAACCACTGGGAACTCCACACGCAGATAGAGACCGCAAATGCACAACAGGTAACAGACCTTAGCAGATGCATTAATTGGAACAGTGTTGTGTCTGGGGTAACCGGGTCATTTCATATTGTAGCTGGACAGTTCTGTCTGCCTCTTTCAATCTCTCTGTCTGTCTGCTTGTCTCTGCTGTCCATCTGTCTTTACCTTGGTCACTTTGTTTACCCATCTGTCCATCCCTCCGTCTTTCTCATCCATACCTTCTCTAAGGAGTTGGTCTTGTCACTGCTTTTGTCCAGCAGGCTGTTCCCAGAGTCCGTGCTAACCAGGGAGCCTCGTGAGTCATTGTGCACAGAGCTGATGTTGTGGGTGGAGGTGTGGGGAGAGGCTGCAGGGACGAGGCAGAGAGAGACAAATCTGAGGTGATTCTCACACAAGGAGGAGAGAGTTTTTAAACGGTACACCACACAGAAAAATATACTATGTTTTTGAGAAAAAAACTCATACCCATGCTCACACACTTCTCACCTGTGCCAGAGATGACCCCAAACACATCCTTGTGTAGACTGTTGTCTAGGCAACCACCTAGCCTTGGGGGAGTTGCCATGGACAGTCCGATCAGAGAGTCATCTCTACCATTCTAGAAGGAGAACAAGAGATGATGAGAAAAAGAACAAGTCATGATGTCCAGCTGTGATTTGGCTGTTGACCACTGGGGGTCAGTCTTACATTAGCAGAGTGGTTGGTTGCAAAGGGGGAGCTCTCCTTGACGTTGAGCCTGTAGACGTTGTCTTGCAGCAGGCCAAACAGAGGCAGGTAGAGGGTGGCCAGTCTGGACTGCTGACTCTGGAACAACAAAAGATGGGTTACTCTAGCTGGACAGGGCTCAAGTTAGAACCTTAAGCATATTTGACAATAAATTGAATTACATACACTAATTATAAAAGAGTGTGTATGGGAAATAATTGTGTTCCTGGAAGTAAGGGTTTTGATTGGGCAAAAACATGGTGTTGGGTGGAGCAGATGAAGTGGGCGTTCCGTCTCACCTTGGCAGAGTAGCGATCATCAAAGGTATGTTTGATCATCAGACTCTTCAGCACCTGGATAGCGATCTGACGGATGTCGTGGAACTCCTGCAAGGCTCCGCCCACCTCCCTCAGCAGCAGCCCAACCAGGAAGTGGTTTCGACAGAAGTCATCGGTCAGCGAGTAGTCCAGCTGCAGGTCTAAAAGACGATGTATCACAGGGTGCGTATGGGTGTAAGTGTGTGTGTATTGAGTAAAAGGATAGATCCTCTAAATATGATCTAAGTGTGTGTGTGTGAATGTGTGTGTACCTTGAAATCTTTGGATCCTGCCTTTTCCAAAGGGCATGGGCAGGTTAAGAGGGACGTAGTGCTCATGGTTACACACCTCCCGCAGGAACTCAAACTTAAACTCATACAGCGTCTGGACAAGAGCGGAAGGAAAACAAACAAGTTCTGAAAGTGGAATAATCTGTAACTCTTTCCTCCACCTGGGATGACTAATCATTATTCATCAAGGATGATCTACACTGAAAAAGAATTCACTACCGATAGCAAAATCTTGAAGATGATTAAACTAACCTTGGGGTCTCCAGGTAAGAAGCAGTTGATATAGTTATTAATCTGCTTGAAGACAAAGCCTCTATCCATAAAGGTGAAACAGCGCTGGGGAAGAGAACCACATGAGTAAACAACCTTGCTCCCACAAGACCGTACCCAGTAGTATCTCAATTCACAAACCACACAGATCCAGGCTCTAACGCAGGAGTCTCAGTGTGTCCCTGTGTGAGGACATCTGTCCCACCTTGATGAACACAGCCAGGCTGTGGTTGGCGTTCCTGGCTGCATCCAGGTTGTCCTTGTATTTCTGGGTGATATGAGGCATCAGCATGTTGACCAGGGTCTCCACCGCATGGTGGTAGGATGCAGAGAAGCGCTGGTTCCTAGACAGCTGGAGAGGAGAATAGAGGGTTAAAAGAAGAGGAGCGAAGAGGAGAGAAGAGAGAAGTGGAGAGAAGAGGAGAGAAGAGGAGAAGCGGAGAGAAGAGGAGAGAAGAGAAGAGGAGAGAAGTGGAGAGAAGAGAAGAGAAGGGAAGAGAAGAGGAGAGGATGGACCTTACCTTGACCTTCCCACTCTCGATCAAGTGCTGAGCCATAGACTTCACCAAGGCTTCAAAGAAGTACCACGAGTACTGTAAAACAGAAATGGCATGTCTCAGTTGAGGACCTTGCACCCACACACCCACAACACCCATAGACACACATGCAGGGATTGTACCTTCAGCAGCTTGTTGCTTGTGAGAAAGTCAGTGGAGGGTTTGAGTATAGCTGTCATGGCTTTAGCTAGCTCCTCGTGGACCATCTTCACACTGCTGGTCATGTACGGTTCAGGCTTAAACACAAACTAGAGAGAAGGCAAGAAGGTTCTCATCACTCTTAGCCTAGCATCATTCACTGTTTACCAGTTCTACAGACTAGCAACACCTTAGATCAGGGACTTCCTTTTACATGTTTTTGTTATGTTCCAAACAGAGCAGGGTGAGTTTCAGAGTTAACGGTCTAGGCATGCTACATCTCACTGAGGGCTTTCTCCGTCTTTGATGTCAGTTAAGAGGTATAGGTGAAATCAAACCTTAATGTAGGATCTCAGGTAATGCTCAAGGCCTTCCTCGTGACACTGAGCTACAACATGCACCATCACCCTGGAGAGATTAAGAGAGAGACAGAGAGAGAGACAGAGAGAGAATGAGAAACAGAGATAGAGAGAGAAAGACAGAGAGAAAGCGACAGAAACAGAGAGATGATAAGAAGGAGGAAAAGCCCGCAATGAAGAACACAGTAATAGTACAAGCCAACACCCCATTAAAATACCACAAGATGACTTCAAAGAGTTACAGCACAGTCCATACAGGACCTTTTAAATAAAAACACACATATGGTGAGCGTTAACCACAGGTGAAGACGTCTGAAAACGACAGGCTTCCCACTAAGAACAGTCGGCAAACAGACGACAACTGGAGGTCCTAAGTAAGGGCTTGGATGATCCTAGGGATGTCAGCCTACAACCTGAATATGAAACCTAGATTTTTTACTGTTTTTTGGGTCACTGTGCTGACCCAAAGTAAAAGACAAATCAAATTCAAATACACAACATGCATTTTGGTGCAGATCATGGCTGTCGCTTCAGAGGGAGAAGGCTTGTTGTTTACTGCTCACCTGGTCACGTTGACCGCCACGTCCTCGTGGTTGGCTCTGGTCAGAACGCGAAACAGCTGGTTCAGAATAGTTGGCAGGAAGTTCACCATCACATGACCCTCCATGGCATGAAGACTCTGGAATAAACACATCATGAACCAGTGAAAAACACATCAATCTGACTGTCATTCTCTTTGCTGCCCACTTTATCCAATAATGTGGTGTTATTATCATAAGGTCTCCTGAGGTCTTTCTGTACCTTCAGGTACTTGACCAGCTCCCCCTCAGACGCCTGTTCGGAACTCTCCATGCTCTGGCAGTGGTGGAAGAAGTTGTGTAGATGTTGATCCTGAGGGGAGAAGTTACAGAGTGGAGCGTCAATGGCTGGAGGTCCATAACACTGTGGACTGGACACTAAACACCTCACCTTCTTGGTGGGAAGAGGCAGCAAATTACGAATACAAAACGCAAACAGAAACTGTGCACGCGTGACAAAAAGCATCAAACAATGGACCCACCTGGGTGTAAACAGTGGAGACGAGATGAGTTGAGACTTTAAACAAGGTCTTCCCACCATCCACCCATCTTATGTCTGGGCCCGAGTGCTGGAACACATCATAAGGAGAAGACCATGAAACCGACCATATTCCATGCTCTGCTTTCAGCTAAACCAATTAGCCTTGTCCGACCCAGCCCTGGTGCTTCTCCACAGGAGGGCTACCTCATTAGCTTTCTGGGAGGATCTTCAGTTAACTGGATTAGCCTACATTTAAATGTTAATGCACTTTTACTGCACACAGATGGGAAAACCCTCAACCAGCTCCCAAACCAATCATGCCTAATGAGACAAAAGCCTGCTGACAGATCTTCAGATGTATTATTGATTGGAAAGTAATTTGATTAAGGATTTTATGCATGCCAAACACCTGATGACCATGATTGGTATAATCTTGGTGACAGAGACTGTGAGGCATGAAAAATACAATGTTGGTCATTGGTTAAATACAAAAAATCTCACCCCACTAGCCAATCATAAACCATCTGAGTGTTACCTTGACAGTGCCATCCAGGTTGGCGAGGTAGCCAGGGGGCAGGTTGGCAGCAACAGGTAGGTGTTGCTCGTTCATGATGACCCGGCCATCCCTGAGAAGGGGCAACCACGCAGACCCCACTACACAAGAACACACACGATCAGACGCAGTAACAGCTAGGGTTGTCATTACAATTACATAATGCATTCTCTAACTGTATGAATGTGTGTGTGTGAATGTGTGTATGTGTGTGGGCGTCCCACCTGGAGTCTCCACAAGGTCCTTCTTCTTGCTGTTGCTGTCACAACTGACATGGTAGAAGGTGAAGAGGAGATGATGTTTCTCATGGAGCTGGGTGGGCAGCTCCATCTTAATCTAGGGGCCAAAACACAGCCAGTATTAAACAGAGTTCCACCTGGTTCCACGTTCTTCCCAAATCATTCTCGTTCACATGCTTTCGAACGTGCTCTCAAACTCCATCGAGCAGAACCTCGTTGTAGAACTCCGGGTTCTGTTGGTGGTGTAAGACGGCAGCGTAGGCCTGCTTGGTGATGAGCTGTCCTCCTGCACGGCCATAGATGCACTGGAGGAACAATGTTTAAAACACGGCTCGTCAACTTTCCGAAGCCCAAACACATCTGAGGGGTTTTCAAATAAACATGCAAACATAACTACGCTGAGTCATATTGAATTGCGATGTTGCGGCTGTTTTTTGGGGGATGTTCAGAGTATTGGAAGTTGAAGAGAGGTAATTGGAGATGCTGATGTGTTTACCTTTAGGGGCTGAGCGGCCTCCTCGTCTGAGTCTTTGAACTCAACACAAACTGCAATGTTCCTTGCCTGAGGAGAGACAAAAGCAGAGACGAGGAAAGAGAGAGAGAGAGAGAGAGAGAGAGAGAGTGAGAGAGAGAGAGAGAGAGAGAGAGAGAGAGAGAGAGGGGGAGAGAGGGAGAGAGAGAGAGAGGCTGAATAAGATAATTGATTCTGGTATTTCAAACACAAAACTGCAAAACATGCTTGAAGAAGATATACTAATATAATAACGATCCTAAATTGAGAGAAACATTCATCTAAAGTTAGGATCTAGCCAAAGGGCATGTATTTGTTTCATTCCCATGATTCCATCCAAGGCTAGGTACCTTGGCGAAGGCTTTCTGCCCATCATATTTCAAGTGTTTGGGGTAGACATAGAGGTGGTTGTTGTAGATGGTGAAGGGCTGGGAACACTTAGCGATACACGGAACAAACTCCTCCACTTCCATTAGAGCGCTGCCTGGTCCGTTACCCTCAAAGTTCCTCACAGGGATGTAGGAGGAAGTGACACAATCTTCAGATACAGGAAACAGGAAAAGACCAGAAGACTGAGTGACATCAGCAAATGGTAAGGTCACGGCTGGTGGTTAACACAATACTGAATTGTGAGTTTACATAAAAGGCAGAGGCTTACTGGTCACATCCGGAGCCACGTTGTCTATTGTCACGTCTAAGTTCCCTAAGATAACCGGAAGTTTGGCCATCTTCTCTGGTCTGAGAGACAGAGGCACCGGTGATTATCAAGTTTATGGTTGTATTGAAACAAGTCAGCTTTAAAGTGTATTCCAACAAAACATTTGTAACCGGTGTATGTGATAAGATGAGATCTGTCAGAAGGCGGGCCGGACGGATGCACGACAATCGAAAAGCGTTTACTTCATTTATTAGCCCCAGCTCGTATCATGTGGCCTCTCACAATGGTGAAAAACACATTGCTTTAAATGCATTCTTATATTCCGCATAGAGTCATATATAGCCTGCACATAACGCTTCCTTTCATAGTCAGCATGGTCAGCAACTTGAAAGACAAACAGGTGAGGAAGTCGTAACTCACAGAAGACTGTACATACTGGTTATTTACTG
Source organism: Plecoglossus altivelis (assembly GCA_036571765.1). Classification (NCBI taxonomy): domain Eukaryota; kingdom Metazoa; phylum Chordata; class Actinopteri; order Osmeriformes; family Plecoglossidae; genus Plecoglossus; species Plecoglossus altivelis. The sequence continues at coordinate 8,401,221 of BROE01000010.1, read as the reverse complement.
TCTCTTTAACTCGACCTCTCTATATTCGTATGTCAGACAGTCTCACTATGTTGACCTCTTGACCTTAGCTAGACTACTATTTCTCCTGTGCAGATGGGTATGCAAATTATTAGGGTCTATTTAAGAAGTTGTTAATGGAACAGCAGTCTATCAGGATCTCATAGCTATTTCTCAATCAGAACTTACTTCCTGAAGTCTGTCAGCAGTTTGAACATGTCCTCGTCTGACAGCTTGCTGCTGTCTTGTCTGTAGAGCGCAGAGAAGCGAGCGCTTTTGTCCAAAGTCCCTGATGCGTCTTTGAACACAGGCCTGTGGAACAAGAGAACCCTCAGAACCACAGACGGAAAGGGAGAGAGCTTCACAAGATGTATTGAAATCATTTTCTTTTGAGGTGGTGTTTTTCCAACGAGAGCTGAGGCTGTTCAGAACTATGTTTTATGACCAACCAAGTTTGTGAAAAGAGCAGCTTGAAGTTTAACACATGGTGTCATCCTAGCAAAAAAATCTGGACCATGCAGAGTATCCTGGTCTTCCAGAACGGGCGAGAGGCAAGCAGGTTTCTTTTACCTGGCTGCCCATGCGAAAGGCATCCTGTACTGGCCCAGTCGACTACAGGCTGCCCTAGCATTCTTCAACACCTTCTGAGCCACCTGGGAAACCACATAGTAACATAACAAAAATAAGAATTTGATGGAGGCTACAGAGTTTAGGAAGAAGGGAATGGTCAAACTGGTGTGTGTGTGTGTGTGTGTGTGAGGGGGGGGGGGTCTATACCTTGGTGGAGTCGGTGTTCTTCATGTAGGGCTCAGTACAGTGGGTGATTCCCCCCTGGAGGATCTTCTCGATCCGAGCCACCAGGAAGATCTCAGGATGGGGGCACGTTACCGAAAACACCCCCTGGAAAACAAGTAGATACAGGGGGATGGATACAGCTCAGGTTTGTGTGTCTCTGCAAGGTTTCTATAGTGGAGGTACATATCTACCTTCCTAGGGTACTCTAGCGCCCCCTCTGAGAGCCCACTGATCTGCCTGTCGACCCCCAGTGCTCCATACACCTCTCCGTTGACGTGCTGGTCCAGCCCTGACCCTCCTGACCGAGAGCTGGACGTCATCTGTCGGACCAGAGGGTGATTGAGGTCCACATGGAGGTCTGCTGAGATCTTCCTGCTGTTCTGAACATCAAAGAGAGACAGGACCACGTAGAACGGCTCCACCTAGAGACAGGGAGCAAGGGGAGGGTAAACTGTCTGGGTGTGTATGTGTGTATGTAGGTGTATGAGTGTGTGGTCTGTTTGTAAAAGTAATTTGTGCTCCAAAAAAAGGAGCAATGCACAGAGTTGGGTGTGTGTGTGTATGTGTGTGTGTGTGTCCTCAGCAGAGCTTCTCTTTCTCTTTCCCAGGGCAGAGTGTTGTTCTCCCACTGAGCCAGACCTCAGGGAGTGACAGCAGGAAACCACCATCAGACTGCTCCTAATGCATTATGGGAGTTCTTGGCTGGTTTCCATGGCAAAACACATTTCCTGCACCACAACACTAATAGCGATGATTAGGTCCAGCTAGCCAGAGCACGGGGGCTGTGGATGATCTTCTTAAGTGATCATGATCCAGTTCCAGCCATTTTTACTAAAGTACATTTTCCAGAATGGTGCTAGTTTGTCTGTGCAAGTCTATATGTGTCAGAGTCTGCATGGCGTGACGTGTGTGCTCTGTGGTGTGTGGGTGTGCGCCATTGAGCCCTACATTAGTAGTCGGCCCGTCGTCGTTCTCAGCAACGCAGCTTTGGAGGTTGAAGGACAGGTCATGGCAGTTCACCAGCAAACGCTTGCCAAACTTCTCCTCAAACTGCCTCACATCCGGTTCCATCCCGGAGAAGTCTAATTTCTAGAGACATTACAGACAACATTAGCCTGCGTAGCATACGGTGTCGTACCTTGGTGAAGTAAGCAAAATGATTTGTATAAATTCACACAGAACCGCCAGGCGGTTGTTCAGCCACCTGAGTGTCTGGGTCCAGCGTGAACAGCTTCAGGCGAGTCTCGCTTCTCATCTTGGACTCAATATCTCTGGCAGTCTGGAGAGAAATGGAAAAGAATTGTAGATGGAAGATTGATAAAGCAGTAGGTGAGTGGTCCAAGGCATAATGTATTGGCTGCCAGTTCATATAGGTCTTTCCATTTTCCATTCTGCAACAGAGCTGGTGGCTGCGATGCTGGTCTGCCTTCACTCTGCCACGTTTCTCCCCCTGGACACTCATCCAGAGTGCAGACAAGCTGGCCTCGTCTGGCCTCTGCATTTGGAGGCCTTGCGCACACAACTTAACCAGATGTGTGTTGGGTTAGCGCTTTCAGAGTAACTCTGGGCCTGGTGACTAGGCTCATGAGAGGAACAGCTGGAGCCCTCTGCTCAGGACACTTACATCTGAAGACAATCGATGGTGTTTGACATCGGATTCACTGGAAACTACAACACCAATATCGTCCCAACCTGTTCAGCGTGGATTTCAGTAGGGCGTAACCTGGGTGTACAAAGGTAGACCCTGACCACTGTGAAAGGTGTGGCAGCTTAGGTCTCAGAAATGACCTACCTGAAAAGTGTCCTGAAAACTTCCTGTGGACGGGTCGGACTTTAAAAGTTCATCATCTATGGGAAAGGAACAAAATGCCTTTTCTGTTAGTAACAATGGCACATAATAGTATGCATTAATGAACACACAAAGAAGGCTACAGTAATCCTGAGAGCAGCTCAAGTATTTTACGGTTGACAGGTTTCCATAAGGCAACATCCCCGTGAGTGATTAGTGCTCCAACAAAGTAATCTTAAGAGGAAAGCATGGGTGGTCTGCCACTCACAAGCATGTCCACTCAAATTCGCAGACTCTTGACAAAAATTCAACAACTTCTTCCTTTCTCTGTCTCACTCTCTCTCTCACACACACACACACACACACACACACACACACACACCGTCGTGCAGATCTCCGTTCCTCTTCTCCTGCATGGCCTGTTCAAAGCTACTGTGGAGGATCTTGTTGAGGGTGCTGATCCAGTCGTCCATCTCCCCCTCGCTGTCGGCCGCCAGCAGGTAGGTGCTCTTATCCTGCATCTTCAGCTCAAAAGCAAACCGACGCACTTTGCTGTTCTGCAAAACCAGAATGTTATTTTTAAGGGGGAACGTGAACGAAAGATTTTTTCGGGAAATTCAACGCCGTGTCTGAAACGAGCGTGTTATGTCTGGTCGTTTCCCTTACCTGGACCACCCCCATGCAGGAGTCTAAGAAGATGGTTCCTTTGGGCTCCTTAGACGTCTTCTCATCCTTGTAGAAGTTGAGGTTGTAGGAACCATCCCCAAGCTGGGCCAAGTGGAAGTACCTCCTCTTGAAGGACTTCAGAACAGAGCCAGAAATAGAGCAAGAGAACGGCCAGACACTGAGAAGATCGCCTGGATACTAAAAATACTGAGCAGGGAGTGAGAGTTGGGCTTATGGAGCGTGGGATCTTCAGAGACTTGAGGCAACAGTACTACATGGGCTCATTCAGTATCCATCTGCGTAGAGTTGTTTTGGGTAATGTGGTAATAATCACATGCTCAATAGTGAAAACAACTGTATTTTTAACTAAACATAACAGATTAGCAGAACCCCGAAGAACCCAAATAAGGGACACTTGCACAAAACTATTGGTCACGGTATGGTCAGTACCGATGTTATGTGGTTTGTAAGATCTATGTGCAACAAAATAATGAATGTGTGAATTGTTGTTGGAGATGGATGAAGTATGTGGTTGAAGTGAAGGTACTCAGTATGATGCATTGTTTCAGAGGGAACCTACTCTCATTGTGACGCTAATAGCACTGTTCATGTTGGCTTTATACAGCCAGCCATGTTTGGAGACTCCTCCTCTCTGAGAGCCCAGGGAGGCCGTGTCCTAGACAGGACAAAAGAGAATCATAATAGGTGATTAACATGCCACACACACATACACACAAGTACAAGTGAAGCTGGAGACGAGAGCTGGCGTCAAGGTCTTCTAAAAGGAATAGCAGGGTTCTGAGTACAGTGAAGACTTGGTTCTTCACTGTCTAATTTTCATTTGGTAGGAATTTTAAATTGGTAGGACTCCACAAAACTATGTAATTTGACACAAGAATGGTTATAATTTAAATTAAAATTGGATATGATATGGGGTTGGCTACAATAAGAGGTTTCTTGAGGTAGAATGAGGCACTGAACAAACAGATTGTCTGTTGAAGGTTTGTGTTACCGTGAATAATGAACAAGACAAGGAACACCTGCTGGGATTTCCAGATGAACCAAAGAGCATTCTGGGACTTTTCTGCTTACCTCATCTTTCTCCATGTCTTCATCCACCTCAAACAGATGGGCTGGCAGCTTCTCTGGTCGGGACACCTTACTGTATAAGAACACATTCAAACTGTTTACAAGTACACTTACTTTGACTGCATATACATGTGCTATGTAATGGTCTGTCTCAACGCCTGACATAGAAATATGTCTGGTCCTGTTTGTTATTCATTACGTTGTGCTAACAGCACACTTTGTTACTACACTGCCTGTCAGTCTAGGCTTACAATGGAAATCCTCACATCAAATCCACAGTTGTTATTACTAGTGACATTGTTCGACTGGTACAATGTCTCACTCTGTCCAACATCGTTCCCAAGGCCAGCTCTGAAATGTCAGTCCAAGTTCAGCCACAGCTGAACGTTGCACTCCAGAGCTAAAACTTGAGCTGCACATGTAGTGAAAAACCTCTGACCTCCACAGGACGGAGCAAGCGCCATGGGACTTTTCTAAGTAAACAACGCCAAGGCCAGGGTCAGAGGTCACCTCTTTTCATTGCTCACTGGCTACAAGCGTGATATGTAGCATCTGTAAAGCACATTCCCTCCACAATGTCCTCAGGGAGTGGGCCTCTAGAACTAAGGATATTGGGCAAAGACCCCATGGATAGTGGAGCCCCCTCCCCCTCCCCCCTCATCAGCAGCAGTCCCAGAATAGACCCAGCAGGTCCTGTTGAGGACAGCAGAGGAAGTTTGTTTATTGTTGTTGAGGAGTACCTCCACATCTCAGGAGACGAACACATTTCCTTTTTTCTAAGTATCTGGACAACACAATCGAAAGGCTGTAAAACAAATTGCGGACAAACTTGAGAAATGTCGCTTCACATCATTTTCAGTGCTTAACTCAAAATGAGGCTTGACTTGATAAATTGTTGACTTGATGATCTTGATGGCAATTCTGCAAATCTTTTAGCGGGATTAACGAATTTGCAGTACCTTCCTGTATTTACACAGTCAACTACGTCAATACTTTCTCCTCTTAGTGACTCTGGAATGAGGCCAATGTTGACTTCATGACAACTCAATGGCAATGCCAAGCTGATAGGGTTACCTCTGAGCGAACCAAGCCACAGGTCTCACTAGGTCTAGTACAGTCTAGTACAGGTGGCTGTCCTAGAAAGGTCTAGTTCAACAGAACCTCTAGTATTCCCACCAAGAGGGTTGTCAGTAGAGCTGTGTGTAGAGGCATCAGTAGAGCTACTTTAACCCCTGCAGCGCCACACCTGTTTTTACAGCTGACCCTGCCTCCCCCGCAAGGCAGCACAGCTGGTACTTACTTTGGAAGCTGGCGGAAATCTCCGGAATAATCCTCATATTTGTAATTAACCACATGCCAATCCGACTTGTATGTCTTGATACACTATAAAAGGAGAGATGGGAAGAAAGGGGGAGAGAAAGGGACAGAACGGGAGGGAGAAACGGGGGAGGGAGAAAGGGCGAGTGAGTGAACAAACATAGAGACAAAAACAATGAATAAGAGTTGATGACAGGTCTTTTTAAACAATAACAAAGTCCCACTCCTTAGAAATGCACACTCAGCGAAGAGAAGATTATTTTTCTACCTTAATATAAACAAAGTTAAACCAATGGATAGGAGTTCTAATACTTGAAATGTGGTCCAGACTGCTAAGCCTCAAACTATTGAATAACAGGATGATTAAATCACCTCATAACAAATTAGATAAGATGGCAAAACATACACCTTTAGGAATAAATGATTTGGCAGATAGGCCTTTCTCGTAGAGAAATCAACCGAAGACTATGGTCAGATCAGGTACTCAGTCATTATGAAGTATAAAAAAGACGTAGCTGTGTCGAAGTTCAAACCTGAATTATGACTTCTACAACGTTCATTGGTAAGCCGTTACAAGGAATAACATCTAAATCACAATCATGACCCTCCCGCAAGAGGCTGCAGCTGGTGATGATGTCATGACGTCACTCCCTCGCCCCCACACCACAGAGGGGAAATCTCCCTGCACTCCTAGAATCTCACCACACCCGCCCCCTGGGACCCCTTCCACCACATGACCTTCCTTGGACACACACACACACACACAATACACTATACACACTTACACATCCACACCTGTATACTGTACCCAGACACCCTACTGGAAAGAATGTTAACCAACATGTCGCTGAACCCAGACTCCAAGAAGAGGTCTCCCACACTAGTACATGGACACGAATATCGTATCTATCCATCCCACCCCCTTCACATTACAACGCTAATGAAAAGCCGTAGCAGTCGTAAAGTGAAATATTTTTCTGGTTTGTCTGATAGGTGAACTTGGGGTGTTAGCTCAGGTGTCTGTCAGTCTCACCTCCTGGACAAACAGCCTGTGGGCCTCCTTCTCAGCGTTCTCCGGCACCGTGGAGAACATGGTCCTACCCTGACGCCTGAGGGTGGAGATCTGAGGAGACAAAACAACACATCACTCGTCCACAGCAACGGCTGAACACGAGACCTTGGCCTCGTGTTCTTAGCAGAAAACGAACGAGTCGCATTTCTGCAGATGCAGATCGAGCTCAGGAACCTCAAATCTTCCTTTGAAGGGTGTTTTTGTCTAATAATTGGTGTCATTACCGTCTGGGAAACAGCTCCTCAGAGGACATCAACTGTCTTTATTCTTGTTCTCTTTAGGGACGTATAGTAATAACACAGAATGATGAGAGTCTGGAGAAAATGCCCCATAGCTTCGTTGTACATCTAATCCTGGTCCTCTGGGACAGACTTCCATAATAGATTCAGACAGAGCCACAGGCAGCAGTGAAACCAGGACAGAGCCTGAAGGCAGAATGACACCCAGACACCCATCTTCTGAACTGCTGAAGGGTGATGAAAGTCCAGCGGTCCCTATCGTCCCAATTCCCAGCGCTCCTCCGCTCACTCTATAGGGAGCACTGACACAATGACCTACTGTACTCTTCAACTTGTGGCAAAAGCTAGTGTTGCATAGTACCAGTATGCACTGCACAGTATGTATACAACATATTATGGTTACACCTTTCAAACCCGCTGTGGCCATTTGGATTCTGTCAATAAGCATCACCAGAAGTTCAGAAGGAAACACGCCCTGCTCAAAAAAGTAAACAAAAAACGCTACCAAATGTGCTTTCCAGTTTGTTATTAAATACTTATTTCAACACACACAAGGCGAGATCAATTGCATTGTTGCTGGATCCCCAAAGGTGTCAGGAGGTGTCCAGTTCAACACCACAACCCATCCAACGAACGCTGACCGGTCACATTGAGAAAATCTGAACAAGTCCATGTCTAACTGAGCCACCAATTAACAGCATTCCTTTCATGCCCATTAACCCTGCATTGAATGGTTCCCCGTGTGTGCGTGTGTGAGGGAGTGTGTTCCTGTCCTGCTCATTCCCCAGGGGCGGAGAGCTGGGGGATGTCAGGCGTTAAATCTCCTGGAGAGGAAAGGACAAGCATCCTACCATGCTCCGGTAGGATGAAGGGGCTGATGGCGTGGGGTGTGGAGGGATGTGTACATGTGACAGGCCAGATGACATCATCATTACAGGACCGTAGACCGCAACCACTCTGTTCTCTCCTTTGGTCAACCACTGGCCAAATGGATTACTTTACCTCCCCAGCCATCTCTCTCTCCGTCTTGTCTGTGTATGTATAACGTGTATTTGCGTGCGAGAATGTCTTGCTCATCGAAGTGTGAATGATTAATTGCATGTGAGGAGGGAGGGTGTCGGATACATGCGAGTGTATGTGTGTGTACTGTATGTGCTGGGCATCTGCGTGAACCACATGTGCTGTGGGATGTTTGCCAGACTCAAGCAGTTTGTCAGTATGACAATACTCACTCTCACAGTCGGTGAGAGTCACTGTCACTAAGGGCTAGGTCTGACTAGTGACTGGCACAGAGAATGCTGCTTAACAATAGTCACACTCACAACCTGACTGCTATCATGATAGCCGTGAATTGAACAATGTACAGTGTCAATATTGTATTGATCATTATTTACTTAAGCTCGAAAACAACATGTCATTAACTGGCAATGGCACTCCAAAAAGACCTTTCCAAAAAATAAGTCAGTTGACTAAGTATCATTTCTGTTTCTCTGTACTCTCTGTGGGGAGACAAGCCAGCCAATCAACAGCCTGACTGCATCTGGTCTCCATGAGCTTCGAGGCCATGTGTCTGGCTGGCTGGCTGGTGTTAAGGCTTGTTAATTGGAACCACATGGAGAGTCAGACTGCCTTGCTCTGCCCCAGACACACCTACCACACCCAGGCCTGGTCTCCACCTGAGCACCTAGCACTGCCAGAGAGAGGCGCGCTAGGAAACATCTAGCTCACAGTGGATTTCTGGATGCGCCAACAGAACCCACAGGTCCATTAGATACTGACCACACACAAAAGGTGCAACAACAAGAAAAAGGGTGGACTCCCACTCGCTGACTCTTCTGGCGATATTACAACTACGAGACTGTTGCGGGAAAGTTCTCTGTCTCTCTGTCTCCACACCAAGCTCAAGGAACGATGATGTAATGTTTACTCAGGGTATTGGTTCCTTTGAACACAAACATTTCTACAGAGCGTGCAAACGCTTCAAGTGGCCTGAGAGCCAAAGGATACACAGGAAGAAGATTTACGAGCACTTCCACATGCGGGCTCTCTTTCTCTCTCTGGGTGCCACATTTTGGAGATTTAAAGTTGTTAATACTAACTCAAATCCCCGCTGGTGCTACAAAATGAGACATTCTGAATTCCTCACAAAACGGTTGCTAGACAGAGGGAGAGTGGATGTAGGAGGGGCGTGAGGGCTGGACAGGTATTCCGGAAGCTGATATTCTGCGGTGGGTGTCCAGTCTCACCTGGAAGTCATCCGGAGGGAACTGGAGCATGTCCCGAAGAACATCACTGATGATCTGGGTCTTCCTCTGCAGGAGAACGCTTTCGTAGTCCAGCGGCTCGATGACCTTAGGTTTCACCTGGAGGGACACACAACAGCAGGTCGTTAGCTTAGGGCGGAAGCTTCTGGACTGATAGCTTTCCATGTCAGAGGTCAAACCTCAACCTCTAGGGACAGGTTCAAAGACTAATCTTAGAGCGGAACTAAAATATTTATGCTTTTTTAATGGACGATCTCCACTGATAGAATTTGTATGTCAACTGTAAAGCAAACCTAAACTTTTAGACCATGAATGGGTCATCCGAGGCTTGTGGTTTAGTGTATATTGTTGTTTGACAGAAGCTGCTCCCTGGCTCAGGCAAAAGGGGTGAATGAGGGATGAGAGAGGGAGGGCAAAAGAGAGAGGGAGGAGAAAGAGGAGAAAGGACGGATGGAGCGAAGGGCCTTGTGCGCCACAGTACCAGTCACTGTGGCATGACCTCACACTGTCCTTCAACTACACAGCCTCTCATTGGTCCTCTCAGACCATCCTGCTGTCCAATGAGAGCCTCCTAACTTCACTCTTGGGAGACTATGACCTCATACCCATGCCTGCCCATGCCAGAGCAGGGCATCGGAGCTGGGAAACAGGTTAAAGGTCTGGTGGTTCACTAGAACATTCCACATTCCACAGGAAACACCAAGGGGGTGCCACTCTGTTTCACGTATTAAAGATGTTCTGCCAGCAGCTGTGTGTGTGTATGACTGGAAGTGGACTACAGCAGGGTACACATCATGTCTGTATTCACTAACATGATGCGTTAGTCAATGTGATGTGAGTCTATATAGGAAAGGATAACGTTTGACTCTGACTCTTGAAAATCCAGCAATCCTTAGGCAAACACCATCAGGGTCAATAAAGTAATCTTTCGCCCTATGTCTGAGTTCTGTTGGTGGTTTATTATTTCAAGTCAAGCTGCAAAGTGTTATAGTCATTCAGATTATTTTGGATTAATCCCCTTGGTGCCATTCCAACCAGTACAAACAGACCTCCGGCCAATTACATAGACATCTGAACACAGCTTCACCTATAATTCTTACAATACTGCAACAGCCTGGAAGATGATGTCAGTCTAATATTCCCTCAGTTTACAGTGGACAACATCCAGATATTCAATATGGACCTTCGTTAATAAACATCATCTGATAATCATAAAAACATCATCTTTATTTCCAACTGGACACTCGCCACTGATGCCTGACGATAACCCAGAATGTTTTCATCCAACAAAAACAGCCCCAGATGACCACAATACACAACCAATCATCCACTAGCTGAGACAGTCTCACTCACACACTACATGGTTGGCGTGGACAACACGGAGCAGGAAAGCTCTGTTAAGATCTTGAGTTTCTTCACTAGTGGGCTCCACCTCTTGCGTGGTATAACTAGTGAACTCCACATGTCTCTCATCCTTTATAGATCTCTGATGTCATCTTACCATGAGCTCTAGATTGCATGATATGAAAAACATGTAATACCCATGTCATGCAACATGATTGTGGAAGGACGGAGCAGGGAACAAGGCCTTTCTGTGCAATGTGAAACATGTATGTTCAAGCTACTGAATGCATAAAAGACTTCCAATAAAGTAAATCATAGTTTGCAATGTTCTTGACTGTGGCAAGATGAACAAGATATTGCACTGATAGAAAGTAGCTATGGATGAGTGAAAATGTATTTCACCAATAACTCTAAAACAGGCTAAATCTAAGCAAACAGATTTGGAGTTCCAATTCATATTAACAGAGTATAGGAAGAGTTAAGGCATGAAAAACCAGTGAGTGCTCCAGTTCTAAAATCAGGATTTAAAAAGGATTCGAGTCCTAAGAGACAAAGTGCCCTGAAACCTATATTTTTCCATTGAAATCCATGCAGAACATTAGTAACAATACCGCTTAAAATCTAAACGAATCTCAAACGAATCAAACAAACTCCCTCTGTTTTTATGTGCTAAAAACAGGATCACCGATCACAAACCGTACAGCCATACTACATGCTGTTATGTTTAGCCCAACTAAGATATAGACATGGTCCTGAATCCATGCTCAGCCTTGCCCTCTGATGTGAGCTCTTAGGCCAGACTCACCCCTGCCACCTGTGGGGTGGCCTCCAGCTCTCCCTCAGCTTCAGTCAGACTCTTGTACTGCTGGGGAGACTCAATCACCAGCTCCTTTTTGGCAGCTTTGCCAGCTTTTCCCTGCATTCTCAAAAACCCTGGTCCAGCCTCCAGATCGAAGGCTCTTGCAGTATTCCAACAACACAGAAGAATGTTTTCAGCCTCTAGGTCACGGCTGTCTTGCAGAGAAAGCCATGCTCAGTTGGTGCAGGTTTTCAGATCTGAGAGTTCCCTACTGGAACTGGGTATCGCCTTGTCTCAGTCGCTACGACCCTGCCTCTCTCACTCTCTTCCTCCCTCTCACACACACTCTCTCTCTCTCGTGCTCTCTCTCCAGGCAGAAGGGAAAGGGCCCCTCCCACACACAGCTGTGCAGCTGTGGGGGCGTGTGTGGGACAGAGTGTGGGTGTGTGAGTATGTGTGAGTGTGAGCGTATGCATCTCCACTCCTCAACAAAAGTTCCTGGGGGCCATGAAGTCAAACGGTCAACTGAGCAAACCAGATCCACCTGCCACATTGTTTCACTGCTCAAGGCAGAGAGAGAGAGAGGGAGTGGGGGAGAGAGGGGGGGGGAGAGAGAGAGAGAGGAGAGAGAGGGGGAGAGAGAGAGGAGAGAGAGAGAGGGGGAGAGAGAGAGTCAGACAGACAGACAGACAGGCAGGCAGGCAGGCAGGCAGACAGACAGGCGAGATACTGTATGAGCACCTAGAATTACTTTTTGAAACTCCAAATCCCTAACAATCAACAGAACTAAACCCGAGTGCTCTTCCGACCCTCGTCTCTAAGTCTGAGCGTGTGTTGATAAAGTCCCACTCCGCAGTGATATTTGGGTCTCCCTTTGATCTGATGCTATGGCGTCTCCTGCCCAGCAGGCACCCACAGCAGGGTGTGTGAACACACACTTCCCCTCATCCGGCCCTTAGACGGCCAAGCCTGGCTGACAGCATTCCCCTCTCCACTTGGCGAGGAAAGGTTAATGCCTTCATCTCTGCCTCTATCTCGCTCTCCTTCCCTCTGACTTTATCTCTAGTTCTCTGTCTCTAAATATTCCCTCTCTCTTGCTCTCTGTCTCTCCCTTCCTCTCTTCTATCAATGGAGGAGCAGTCTAAGTGGCGGGGAGCAGTCTACTAAATCAGTTGAAAGTCTCTGTGTGCCAAACAATGATAACATTTAGAACTGATCATCAAACGGGAATTAATGTGGATCAAAAACCAATGTGTTTTTTTCTAATCCTATAGGAGTCTGCCTACCAACAGATATCCATGAACACATTAACATTCAGATAAAACCTCCACAGTTTGTTAAACACACTTGACCTTATAGTAGCCTGTCATTAATCAATAACCTCTCCCTCCCATGTGCTGGCATGAATCAGCGAACACAAGCCATACCAAATACATCCAATCATTTGCTGTGGGTTACATTGTGAGCGTGAACAAGAGAGCGACAGAAAGTGTGCAGGGAGAGAAAAGGGTGGAGTGTAAAACAGAGAAGGATCCAGAGAGAGTGGATGGCATGACACGGGTCGGGCTGACTTCAAAGGGACCATGTCTGCATTGCAGTTTCAGCATCATCATTACTTCCAAGTTACTGTACATAGAGGAAAGACTAAATGCGAGTGTGTGCTCACATATCTGCATGTGTGTCAGTGTGCGCGCACGCTTCCTCGTAGTCTCTTTAATAAGCCTGCACCTGACATGATTTTCATTATTTATGCCGTCAATTTCGTTTTAGAAAGAAAATAACAAATATTCCCTTCCTGCCTGAGGTAAATCCTTCACTATACCACAATAACATGACCACCTTTCTGATATGAAAAGAGACCTACAAAATAACTGTATTTTCATTTAATTGCGCTCAACCCTTGAGAATGCACACCAAAATAATTCTTAAAATATTAGATTTGACTATGCAAGTGGGCTATGCTGTACCAGCTCCTTCTGTGGACTGTGTTTCTCATCCTGTTTGAGGAGCTTGTGTGACAGTGTCAGTCAGCATGATAATGAGGCTGTGGTAAAATGCTCCCACTGCCATCACCATTTCACCAGTCTAGTGAGCATTGAGCTTGGCTTTTGTGTGTGTGTGTGTGTGTGTGTGTGTGTGCACGAGTACGTTTGATGTCTGTCTGAATAATTCTTTACCATGCCATGCATGTAGAAGACAGAGTGAGGAAACAAATTAGTGGAACAGAGATAAAGAGAGAAAAAGAGAGAGAGAGAGGGAGAGAGGGTGGGGGATGAGAGAAATAGGTTGCCTATTTGTTTGAGACAGCTTGAACCCATTAGATCATGTGAGGCCTCCACACCCTTCCCCAGACACATACACACACATAGACCAACAGGCCCAGAGAGAATTGCATAAGAACAGATTGACGTCATGTTTGGGAGCCAACCTTCACTACAGAGCTAATGGGGATAGTGAGATTGAGGGTGTAACCTGAAAAGTAATTGAATCTGCCCTATAGGCCACACACACAGATTTTTATATTTCATATTTTAAGTATTTAATAGTAACTGCAAGTACATACATGCAAAGGTAATTAACTAATGCCCTTTAGGCCACACATACTCTTGATATACCATAAAGGATATCAAAGCTATTTTAAGCCTTCACTAAGTAACTAAGATGATCAGGTCAAGTCAACGTGAAATACCGAAATGCAAGGCAAAAAATCTCAACCACAAAGACATAAAACGTCCTTCACTCTTCACCGCTGTCCTGCTGTAATAAACCAAGGAGAATCAGGTAGCGGGAAAACAGATGTCATCCATTTGCCAATGTGAAATCTAAGAAGGGAGTTCCCAAGCTGATGAGTGACGTGAGGGACTCTATGATGTCACCACAGCGTCTGAAAGGCAGCGGAGACTCTCTGGTCTCGGACTGGTTTATTCAGGACAGCACAGAACATCACTGAATTTAGGCCAGACGTCTTGTAAACTACTAGAGGCGTGATTCAAAGACTTGGAGGCATGGTGTAAACAGACATAACTTAGTAGACAACTACGAACATTTGTGAAAGCTAATAATGCGTTAACCCGAAGAGCCAAAATATGTCAAACCCATTGAACTCAGTGGTAAGTCACTATCGTAGTGACGCTTTCTGTGACTGAAAATGAGAAGGCCTATTCCAAGAGAGCACTCTACCCTTAACCTTGAACCAAGCTAGACATCCTCCTCTCCTTCCTGCCAGACGACTCTCCTCTCTCACCCCAACACTCTCTCGCCTCTCCTTCACCCTCGTCCTCAGCAGTCATTGATCAGTCGTTAAATCACCTTGCATTTACAGGAGGACAGCTTTTCATTCATGGAGCTTGGCCTCCGTTAATTAGCTTGACGGAGCACTGATCTATAGACATACTGTATAGATGTCTTCAGGACTAATCCACAAGAAGGCAACTTGCCAGCTTTGACTTAACCACTTCGAATGATCTACACTACCCAGGATACTCAGATCACATGCACTTGTACTCATAGAGTATACACACACACACACACATACACACACACATACCCGTCTGGGCAAGTGCACTCCCCATGTTTTAGAAAAGCTGACTGGTCCACAACACTCACCCCAGGAAGACTTTCTCAAGGGAGACCATTAGCAGAAAGCTGGTAATCTGTGCTGCCAGCTAAAGCTGAGCCGTGCATAGTTTACCAGGCTTCCACTTGAACTCGCAATGATTCATGAAAGATCATAACATCACGTCTTTAACATGCAAACAGTTTGCGGTCGACGATGGATTGGTAGAAATAAAAAGTTTGTTTTAATTTTTAAGATAGGTATGCAAAAAGACTACTAATAGGGTGTGTTTCCAAAGTCAGGTTTACCAGTGCTGCGGTGGGTTTCCAGGACTGAGCCCCCAGTCTCAGACTCAGGATTTCCTCCTCTTCCTCCAGCACTCCCAGCTCTGCGGCGCCTTTATACACATAGCCACAGTTCCTCTCAATGATGGAGCGAAGCCCCTCGAACAGAACCACACTTGTGGTGCAGCCCATGATTCCCCCACCTACACCTGACCATCACCCTCCAGGAGAACGCTGACCTCTCACCCCCCCCACCTCCCACCTATCAACTACACACTTCCACTTTCAGTTTCTGACCAGTTAGAGACTGTTCCAAAATGAAGAATCTTCTAATCTGCTTAAGTGTTATTTCCACTCCGGAAACCCCCACTTTGGTACGTCCATTTTCCTTCAAGTCCACAGAGGATGGCAGAGGTTCTGGAAACCTCTGTCGAATCTCTTGAGAGACAGATTTCTGTCAGACTGATTCTTCTGGTAAGTCAGCGTATAAGGATCTGTAACACGGTGTCTGGAACAGTCAAGTCAACTAAAGTTGGAGATTGACGATCAAGTCCTGAAGCCAATTTTCTGCTTCTGTGCTACAGCCGTGAACCAGACACTCCTCTGTGGTTTGTCGCTCTGTGGATCGCTCAGCAGAGACAGAGGGATGAGAAACCAGTCCAGGGAGGAAAGGAGTTGAGCTGCTCTCAGTCAGAGCAGGGCGTCGACTCTCCCCTCTCTCTCTCTCTCTCTCTCTCTCTCTTCCTGCTGCTGCTGGTGCTGATGCTGAGAAGCGCTCTGTCTCCCTTCCTCCGTCTCGTGTTTTCTCTGTGCCCCTCCTCCTCCTCTCCTTGACTCTCCCTCTCTCCTTCTCTGTTTCTCAATCTTCCTTTATACAGATAACTCCTTTCATTCACACTCTGCTCTCCTTGTTAACTGTGACATTGTGGGCGACAAGCTCACACACTAAAACAGAAACCTGCACAATAAATCACCACCATAAATATACTGGTGTACAGTCATCATTTGGATGTCTATCTTTTGAATTCAAATAGAAAATATAGACATTTGCTGACTCACAGTAGGACCCTAGTACTTGGACCTCCATATCACCCCCACTAACTATACACAAACACACACAGACATTCACACACCCTTAGATGCTTTGACCTGATTCATCCCACTGTAAAACAGACCAGGCTCTGTGCTAACATGGCTGAATGCTAATCCAGTTACTGTCAGGATGGATGTTAGCACTGCAGGCCAGAGTAGTGGGCTCACTGCTTCAGCCAGAGAGAAACGCTTCACGGGGTTCGCCTGCTTTCTTTACCAGCACCTATGAATATTTCATGGGGACTTAACACAGTCACCTACTTTAAAGGGGTATGATGCAGCAAAACGGATGATGACAACCAACGTAAACCGGCGAGAGAAAAGCGTGAGAGAAAAAAAGAGAGAGCAGGAGGAGAGGAGGAGGGAGAAGGAACGGGGAGGGCGAGGGTGTTTCCAGAGGGGCCAATACATCAAACTAAGGAGGATGGATTGTCCATCGAACAAATAAATCATCCTTGTAAAGAAAATTTGTTTTGTTTTCAACAAAATGAAATCCCCTCAATTTCCACCCCCCCCCCCTTGTCTCCCGAGTTGAGCGGTGGTTTTGTTTGTCTTTCATTCACAGACTCCACCCCTCCGTAAAGAGCCATCCCATTACAGCCCTCATCCCACTACAGCCCTCATCCCACTAGTGCATCAACCTAATGAAGGTCCAGACGAGCCAATGCGGGCCTCTAATGCACTGCTTCCAAAAAGATCTCTCCTTAAGAGTCACCTCCACACACATACACACGCTAACAAACACACAGGCAGACAGACGCACGCCACGTGTAGACGCGTACAGTACAGTAAACCACTAGATGCGCAGGGATGTCATACAATAGGAATGAGCATGAATACATGGCATCATTGGAAACTGTCATCACTGTCCCTGTCATTATTGTCTGCAAGCAATTCAACATCCTCTGTGCGGAGGCCCTGGAAGAATCCATTCTTCTCTCCATATAAACTTTTATTTAGAAATGTGTTCCCAGAAACCCCATTTATGACTTCATATTTTTACTCAGGAAAACGTCTTGCTGTAGTTGTTAGCTTGGACAAAAATCTGGATTTCATCATCTGACCCTCTTAAGTGCTGTACCGTTTACGTCACTGAGTGTCTTTTCATCTGTGGAGAACCCAAAAGGAAATATGAGAGCTTCGCATAGAAAGTCAACACAGTTTGTCTGTCTCCAGGCCATGGAGAAGGATCATACATTTTTGATCATGCCCAGGCAAATACCTGGCAGGCTTTAAAGTGTTCCAGGCTGATGCTCTGCTGTAGTTGTTTTAGGCTGTCCTAGCCCAACAAAACCCCATAGCTGACATATTTGCTGTCATTTCCTCTATGCTTTCTGACAGAACACTGCCAGCGGCCGTCAAACCACATGTATGCTCCTGTACTGGGAAGTCTAAGCATGCCTGGCTATTTTTTTTAACCTTAGATATCATTGAATCCACAACTTTCTTATCTCTCACGCCGGAGAGCAAGGACAGTAGTGCTGAGTTTTCTGCACCCCTGTTGCCCCCTTGGGGTGGAGTTTGGCACTGCAACCCAACTCATGCAGAGTAATTCCAATGGGTGCTGGAAGGCAAAACCTGAAACCCTAATCTATCATTGATGCCACAGGCCAGCAGTAGTAGAGTCTGATGTATGACATGAAGGGTTGTTTGTCTGTGTGATCTAGAATCAAACCAACCACCTAGGATCTGAGTTACACTTCAGAGAGAACTTTTTGCGTGCCCTGACGGTATTCGTGGCATATCAAAGTTGACACCTTTTCACATGGTTTGATCAGGGGAGATAAAACGACAAGCTAGCTTCCGCTGTGTTTATTAGGCACTGTCCTCCTAGCAACCGATAATCACGTCGGCCCCACACACTGCCACCATTGTTTAGGGTTAGACCTACATCCCAAAGTAGGCCATGCAGTATTGAATCGCACATCAGACCAATGCAGCTAGTTTTCAAGATTTCCACCGAAGAGTTGGAGACAAGTACTCTTCCTGCAGAGCGGGACATCTCTGAGATCTCGATTCTTTGATAACTCATATCGTGACACGCATTCCACGAGGCCAGTCCAACTAGTTGGAAAAGGGAGTTCATCTCAGGAGACTGGTGTCCGGTTCATAAGACACCACTTGCTATCAGCCTGCATTAGATGAGAACCTAACATGGAATACGACCCCATATTTCTGTTGTTTTATTCTTTAAGAGACACTTCATTAAAGTAAAACGAACACAATTGAGCTGATACAAAGAAGGAGACAAAAAGGTACAGCGCTTCTTTACTCGGTAGGACAGCGGATCTGCTGATCTGTTGCAATGAGCACCGTTTGCTCTCTGAGATCACATACACACAGGAATCTGCCCTGCAGACATGTTCTCGATGCTGGAAAAAATGCTCAAACTATTCCAAGACAAAACATGCGGCTGGCAAAACAACCGCAGAAACATGTTCTGGTCGGTACAGACTAGTCAAGCTTGAAAGGTAACCCAAAAGGTGTACAGATAAATTATATGAAATAGGAGGACAGGAGACACGCAAGAGACACTCTTCTCCTCAATGCAAGTGTTTTCTGATATACAAACGTACACAAAAATATGACATCCAACATATAGTCAGCAACAGCCAGTGAATGGTGGGCCTAGTCCATCCTGCAGGGTGCTGCCATTGTATCATGATATGGGCCAACAGCATCAGAGTGCAAATCTCCAGATAATCTCTGCAGAGTTTTCTTACACACAGTAATCAGTACAAATCCCCCTGGAGCAGCGTTGAACAGTTTCAACTGCCGACCACGGATGAAGCGAGGGGGGAGGTGGGATGCAGAGGTACGAGGGTCCGTCACTGGGTCAAAGCCCTGCCCTTGTAGCTTCCGAAGGAAATCCATGGCTGCCCAGTCTGTTGTTTGTGAGCGGATGTAAAAGCTAGGCGAATGAAATCTATGACTAGAGAAGGTGGAAAGTATACAGCTGATAGATATCAGTTGGTTAGTCTGACCGCTTGTGTGTGTGAGTGTGGGGTTGTGTGTGTGTGGGGGGGAGGAGTCCCATGCTTGCATGTGTGTGCGTGTGCATGTGTGTGTGTGTTTACGCCTTTGTGATGGAAGTACACAGTAGGGCTTGGCAACTAAAACAACCCAAGTCAGCAGGGCAAAGGGAAGGAAAAAATGAGGTATAAAAACCGTCTAAGACAGCATTTCCTTGGGTTGGAAGTGATTATTAAAACTGCAGGAACAGTCTTTACAGCTCGGCAGCTTGGCCCGCGAGCACACCACTTTGGGTACTAAGGTATGGCCAGATGCCCACGCCTACCGAAGCTACACACCAGCTAAAAAAAGACTGTGTGAGTCACAGAGAGAGAGAGAAACAGAGTAAGAGAGAGATCAAAAAGTAGTGATTGCAGTGCTTGCGTGTGGGTGCATGCGTACCTAAACCTCCAAACTGCTTTGCAGAATAAAGGTTACTCTTAGTCCTGCTTGTGATCTTCAGTGTTGAAGTCACTGTACTTTGGCATCAGGAAAGGTTTTGGCAGTGATAGTATGAAAGTAACATATGAATGATATTCGTTATTCAGGGCCCTGGGGAGCTATGTGTAAAACTGCGGCACAAAAGAAAATGAGGGCAAGCTTAAAAATAGCCCGGACACCTACCCTGTCTTCATACATAATTAATAATGTCAAAGAGAGTGCGGCAGTGCCACTCCATAGTCGATCAGATATTACAGTGCAGCCTTGCACTCTACACAACTGTTATGACATAGAAGTGACAACACCAAAATTCTCATTGACACCATATTTTAACAGATGATCAAGATCCTCCTAAATGATTAGTGCATGTGAGTATGTGTCACGTGAGATGGGCTGGGCACCAGAAACAGCTGTCCCCTTTATCCCCCTCCGGTACTACGAGGTGATGAATGTATGTAACGTAACCCACAGCATGGCCCTTATCACGGATCCAAGCCAATAGCTATTGGGTGAGGGAGGTTTCTCTGGAGAGGATATTCCCTGGACCCAAGCTACTGGTGTGAACCAATAAGGATCATACTCTATTTCCTGAATGGATCAACTTGAACTATTCAGTCAATCTATACACTCATTGTGTGGCTGTTTTTATGGATATCATGTTATTTAAGTAGGCTGGTGACCATTTTGACTGAAATAAAGTAGAAAACAGATTTCATATTAGGCTGCTTTCTGCATGGCCAAGCAAACACCAGTCCATTCTTAAGGTTATAAGATGTCTCCCAACACTACTATTGTGTGTAAGTAACTTGTCATAATACTGGAACACTGTGGAAACAGAACCACTTACTTTACTCTGGTTCTCATTCAGAGCCATTTCACTTCCCAAACAAGGAGGGGCACTTGGACCATGAGGAAAAAATGTGTCTACTGGGTGGTAACCCCATTAGTTGAAATGTAACATGGCCTATTGATCATCATTAATAGCCTACAACACAGCATTAGGTCACAGGGTGCTCACCACTGCAGGACCGGGCTATCAAGACAGACTTAATCTACTCTCTGTTTAAGTCTGATATGTATGGGGTGAAGAAGTGAGGGTTGCAATTTCTGAAAAATGTACCTGTAAAAACATACTCGTTTATTTGTCTACATCTGAGCCGATTATGAAGTTTGTTTCTGGGGGTTAGGGCTGAAATGTTTGCAACCCCCTCCCGAACACACACACACACACACTTGCACAGACAAATAATCCAAAAACAGTAAAAGTATCATAGCCAACCAACCTCAACCTCTTTGTGATGCATTTGAACACTTAAAACAAATATGGTCTCTCACTTATAACTGACAGTATACCCACATTATACAGCTTTTCCAAGCTAAAGTAACCTGATCTCGGTGTGTGTGTGTGTGTGTGTGTGTGTGTGTGTGTGTGTGTGTGTGTGTGTGTGTGTGTTTTGAGGCTTCAGGTAGCCTGATAAATAAATAAACATTTGTGGTAATGCTGTGTTTTGTACTGGACAGCTGACCTCTGTCTTCTCTTGAGAGATGGACGGTGTACTTTACGCTATTGCCTGGAAGCACATATTAGAAAGTTGTGGATACGTTTCAGCCTTTACAGAGGCATAGCAGGAGTTTAGTTTGTATGCAGTGTGATCAGCTTTGGCTCATTTATAAATTCGTTATCTGAGTTTACAACACGCATGACATGCATCTTTCTGCTTACCATCAACACCGACGTCCTCACAACCTCAGAGACACTCTGTCGCAACTCTGCTGCGGTCCCTGGTTTGTTCAGACCCCGCGTGAATTTCCTCGTGTCGGGTTGCGTACCCAAAGACATTGCACCTTTCACAAAGGATCGAACTTTATAATAGGGAATACAGCTGTCGCAAACTTGGGAGTGGGAAACCTTTTAGCCCCCCCCTTTCAACCCCCCCCCACATCCACTGTAGTCAGTAGAGGCATACCATCTGACCAGTTTGGTCCTAAAGCTCTTTATGCCAGACAGAAAAAGCGAACAGTTTTAGTTTACTCCGTAGACGTCGCATTTACTCTCCTATTCTTCTTTTCTTTAATTCTAGGTCAGAATAATACCGTCCCATAGCTGTCGCTGCTGCATTTGCTTTCTCAATTCTCGATGTGCGCAAGTTATCATTCCTGCACTGAATCGACTCTGACAGTAGGCACGCCCCCTCGCAGTTATATTTTGCGACCTGACGCCAAATTCGCGGAATATTGCGTTTAACCGCTTTGGCCTAATAAGCTTTACTAGTGTCAACAGTTGCCGTAAATGGTAACTGACTCAAATGCTGCCGATATAGCTTTAGACACAATTCCCTTTATAGGCAATCGGGATACAGATTGTGTATTGGCAACCATCAGTTCGCCTTTCGAACACAAGGTGACAGTGTAGTTACACTCAAATAGTTGGCAGAGGCATTTGGTGTCATGTCTATTGTCTGCGGCTGGGGGCGCTCACTTTCTGTCTAGTCAGCGGTTGGGTGCATTCGTTTAGGTTCCAACAAATCTATGTAGAGTTATAGCAGACTATCATTGAAACTGCTATATTTGTAGATGAAAATGCTATGAATAAAGTTATTTATAAAATAAATACGAATAATTTCTGAGTAACTTTTTTGCGAGCTGGCCGAATAAATACCAGCTGCGAAGTAAAAAAAAAAAAAAAAGAATGTCGACCTGATCCACCGCAGGATGACCCGGGATACCTAAACTAAAGACTTCTTAACTACCTAAACAACAATCCAACCCCCAAAGCAATGTGATACTGGAGACTATCCAGACGGCAATTTTCCTGCAATGAGGCGTTCCCAGCCCTGCCGCTCCGTCTGCTGTTCGACGCTTGCCACGACCAATGCCAAATGTAATCGCTTGTCTAAAGCCAAGGGAAGAGCGGAAGAAACGTCGAGCCAACACCGTGATATACAACGACAGGAATAGCGTAGTATGCCGAATCATACCAAAAGGCACAATCTTCAACATGCTACTACAGTACCAGATAGCTAGCCACTTATCCGACTAGCGACGAGGCAACTGCATACAGTAGGACCTTCTTTGGCTTTTTCTCGTCATGGACTAAACCTCTTGGCCGACCCAGCTCTTTTGGCTAACTTAGCTTGGTAGTGTAGCCACTTTTCTTAAATGTTGATGAGCTTGCTAACGTATGACGCTTTTCAGCACTTGTGTCACAGCGAGAATGAAAAAGACACACTTATAAATCAGCTAGATACATTTTTCAAACTTCGTGGGCTTGCTAACTAGCTTGCCATCCATAGCTGTTGTGCTTGCTGGCCAAATTCCTTTTTTCCCCATCTTTTTTTTTATTCCTTTCACAAATTTCCTTTTTTTGTAGGTTGCAAGCACAAGCTTGCTATCTAATTAAACGAGTTTTGCGTCTAATAGTTAACAATATGAAAACTTCATGGTCAACTACGTGTGTACTTAGTAACAGTTTGCTAGCTAACTCGCTAGCTTGAAGATCAGATGAACTATCATCAAGCACGCACAGCGTAGACTAGGTCTCTGGACAATCAACCGAGAACAGTATCGTGCTTTCTTTTAATCACTATCAATGTACTGCTCCGTACTTGACACTTCAGTTCAAGTCATCGAACTAACATGATACGAGTAACGAACGTTTGAGACATTTTAGAGTACCTAACGCACGACTTTCAAGCCAAGAAAGGTTGGACCGAGCCGATGCCCCGAGTCTCTCAAGCTGGGGCAATGCTGGCAGTCGGGCTTTGTGTGATGGTGCTTCTGACTCCCGTGGCTGGTAAGCAAACATTTCTTGTTAAACATGAACAGTCAAACTCGAAGATTATTTAACAAGCCGTAAAAACTTAATTGAGCGGATGCACCTGTCGTGGTTACATGCTGGAGATTAACCTCGTTTCAGCATGGGTTTCTATAAGGCTTGCAGTTAGACTAAGCATTGGTCTGCAGTGATGACTAAGGAACTCTAGCTAACCATGTCACCTTGGGTAGGTGCTTAGACATACAGCCGTTAGCTATCTACTAGAATTACAGTCATGTTTTTGTCATAGCCATGTAAAACCGCATGTCACCCTGGGTCATGGTATGTTTGAGAGAGACTATTTGACAGTTCTGTGTCAGTTCTACCTACGTCTGTGTGAGTGTCTCAGTGAGTGAGAATGGGAGCATGGGAATGGGACACAAAAGACATGATGATGATACTTCAACTGCTCCTTTCTGACTTGTTCACACTGCTCTTGGCCTTCAGTTGCTGTCAATGGATCAACCTGACTGGTCACCACAGCATCATATGAATAGGAACTTTGTGGATATGTGGAGAAAAAATATTGGATGTGGGGGTGGGTGGGGGGGGGGGGGGGGGCGATGGTGTAGCCTTAAATAACCTAGCTGGTACGGCAGGACCTTTTTGGCAGAGCTTGTGGCCCGCTAATCTAGACTTTGGGTTAAAGCCAGGCTTCTGTTGGACCTTGAGAAGAGGAAGATAAGATAACAGTCTAGCAGGTTTGCTGAACAGCATTCGGGGAGAAACGTGAGAGAGCTGAGCACTGGCTACAAACCGTATGAAATATGTAGTTGCAAGCAGGGTGTAGTTTGAGTTCAGTCTGTAATTTGCCCAGCATCTGTGATGTAGCGTGGGAGTGTTGTTTCTGGGTGTATGTTGCTGTGCGTGTGTGTGCTTGTGTGCATGCGTGTGTCAGTGTGTGTCTGTCCATATATGTGAGCCTGTTACAGTTATCGAGTTCTCCAGTCCAATGCACTGTCCAGCGTCTCACAGGCCACAGTTTGACATTAGACGGTCCCTGTGGTACCGTATCCCAGTACTGATACTGAATGGATCAATGTTTCACTGATTGCTTAGGCAGACACACACATACCACATGCAAAATACGAGGAATCAATTCCTTGTCATCTAATGCAAAATGAAAACTAGCGAGCACTCCAGGCCCAGTGCGCTGTTCTTCTCTATTATGCCTTTTCTTCCACTCAGTCATGCTCTAGTGACATTTGCCACATAACCCTGTTATAGATTTATCTCTCATATAGGCCTATTAGGTATTTTTTCTGTCGTTCATGGGGTCTAGTTTCCAGTGAATTCTTCTAACACAGCATCATAGAAATGCAGGAATGTTGCCCAGTGCCCTTGTAAAGAAGATTTTGATGGAGGGAGTTGAATGCCACCAATGTCAACCCCACCTTACCATATGTTCCTCCAACATTATGCCATCAGCTGGCTATCTGTTTTCCTCCTTATTCTCTCTCTTTCTCTCTCTCTCTCTCTCTCTCTCTCTCTCTCTCTCTCTCTCTCTCTCTCTCTCATTAGTTAGGACTCAGATAAGGTTATGTTACCCTCTCTCATCATTCCTCCCCTCCCTTGTGCTTCACCTGCCACCCTGCCATCCATCCCAGTCCCTCGTGACTAATCTGCGAGTGGGCGTTTGCCTGCTGCTCCAAAATCTGGTGCGCCGACAGTGCCAGCGTCACAGGCATCTGCACGAGCTACCTGCCGCGAGCAGGTGTCCCCAGAGAGAGCAGGAGAGGAGACGCGAACAGAGGGGGAGAGAGACGAGGAGGAGAGAGGGGGGGTGGGCTCTTTAGAGAGTGAGTCAAGTATTCAAGGATTCCAAGCGAGACTTATGCCGGAGGTATCTTTGAGGGGAGCTCATGTGGTTTGGGCTTTTTAAATGTGATTTGGTTCTGCCCCCCCCTCCCCTCCCCTCCACTTTCTCTCCTCCCACACTCGCCCTGCAGTGCGCTCGACTGACGAGGAGTGGCAGGGCCAGTGAAAGAGAGGGAGGACAGAGGGTTACTCCGTATAAAAGTCCACCTCAGAGAGAACCTCGAGTGATTTGGTCCCCTTGTCGAGCGCAGCGGTGTGTTGGACAAAGCCTTAAGCTGTGTTTTGTATGCTTCACAGAGGGAGAGTGACAGGCCCCGTCCTGGCTCCGCCCCTAACCCAGGTCACAGCACCAGCTCACGAGGAACGCTGGCTCGGCCCGTGTCTTCTGGGGCACACAAAACACAAGCTGGGTTTCGGCCGTTTCAAAACTATTGGTCCAGCAGAGGTTACTTTCAGCATTGGTTTGTCAAAAGAAACGTCAGCCTGTCCATCTGCTACAAACACAAGTGTGGATTTCACTCGTAAACTAGTCAGCAGACTTACTGATATGTTTCTGTAAGCTCCATGGGGTTTTTTTCCTCCGCTCTAAAGTTAAAAATCATAAATGTATTTGTGTCCACTGTGTTGAATTGTTCAGTTCCGTCACTGCACAGAGGAGCACACACCCAATTGTCAAGACAAAAAAGCAGACCTTCTGGTTTGGGAAGGGGGGGGGGGAAGGAAAATTAGCGGATGTTTAAGAAAACAAAAGAGGCAGCCTTGGAATGGTAACTAGGAGCAACAGCCTATGATTAATATTCTCTCCTTGGAGACAATAGGCCTTGTAAAGCTACTTCCAGCCCTGGTCTGTTTAGTGGTGGCTTTATACTATTAGCTGGTATAGGGCTCGCTTTACAAGTGGAATTGTTTAGACTCATAATTCAAACGTTTTCAGTTTTAGAGTCTCTAATGTATCTGCACCCTAACATATACTACACGTGACTCTCAAAGGAATAGCCCACTTATTTATTTCATCTAGTCTAGACTATTAGGCCCAGATGCAGTTTGGCCATTTGGACACTAGATGACCGGTCCCCCCGTCGCTAGCCCACACGGTTTTAGAAGACCGTTAAATCAGATGACCCCAAGGTTAGGCTATCCAACAACACCATTGATATAGGTCACCGTGTATGTGTCTTGATCCTATTTTCAGGGACTGTTTGTTTGTGCTCATAACTGCATGGTGGTAAACGATCGCCTGTCGGCCAGCGGCCAAGACAGGCTGAGTGTGCGGTATAAGCTGTAGTAGGATTAACATAACTGTACCAGACCCAGACAGACACTGGCTATTGAGGGGGCCAGATGGACTTGTGGAACACCGCCACAGATTAGACCCCCCCCCAACCCCCCCAACTATTCCAACTCTAAATTGGGGGTGTCAGCACATGTACCCCACCCCTACACCAACAAAAACACCAAAACAAACTGTACACTTGGGCGCATATCCCCAGTCCAAAGCCGTGCCCCCCCCCCCTCCGCGCGGCCCTCCCCATCTCCTCCAGGAGCAGGCCTCAGGAGTTGATTACAGGTGAAGAAGGAGCGGAGCCCCTCCTCCTCCCCCCTCTGGGAGGGAACATTACAGCCCGAAGCTGCCTCTGTCTTCTGCTTGGCCTTGTTAACGTCAGCAGCGGGCAGATAAGGAGGCTGACGCCACAGTGATTCAGCGACGTGTTTCATGACCACAGCTCTCTGGCAGAATCGCCCCTGCAGCTCAGAGGAGAGAAGGAGGGAAGGTGGACAGCAGGATTAGGCTGTTGTTTTTCAGTAGTGTGGCTGAGAAGAAGCGGGGGGGGGGGGGGACTGGGAGGAGAACGGAGGAGGGGTGAGTTAGTCGGTAAAAAGGGGGGGGGGGGTAGTAAGGGGCCGTTTTTTGTAACGGGGGGAGTAGATTAGCGAATAACTGGGCCATGGGTAAACAGTCGTCGTCCAATAGGCACACTCGCACAAACAGGAGAATTACTCCAAAGCCTTTTGATATGACTCCCCCTCTCTCTCTCTCTCGCTCCACTGGCCCAGCACACTCTGACCCACAATCCAACACTGCAGCTGGAGCCAGCTCCACAGGGGCCTCCCTTCACTGAAGCTGCCCTGCTCTGAGGCGTAGTACTCTGCTGACCAATCAAGACGGACAACGCAGGACCACAGGCCAATCGGCACTTGCCTTTAATCGCTAGTGTTTTTGTGAGGAATTAGCGTGAAGATTGAGAAAAGTTGAGTACAGTGCGTGTGTGTGTGGGCTGCCCCTTACACTCGCCCTGGACATAGAGCTAATCTCGCAGCTAGCTTGGCCCACCCCTAGTCGGAGGTTAAGGGGATTTTTAAGACGTTTGATCCCAGACGATCAAGCGGGGTGGGCGCTCCATCATCTTTAACCGCAGTTGGCGTGGTCAGCAACCCATCACGAGACAGCCAGGGCTCGGGCTGGACTTTTGGATATAAAGGCTATGCATCAATTACGCCTTGCTAGTCTCTCACCCACTCCCACTTCATCTTACTATCCCTCATGTTCTTACCCCTCTCTTCCTCCCTGTCCCATGTCTGTCAGAGCCCTAGGCTAGTAGCAGGAGCAGGAGAGGATGGGAGCGCAGGGCCACAGAGGGCCAGGGTTGACTGCTTATCGGAGGGAGGGAGGGAGGGAGGGAGGGAGGGGAGTGGGCCTGACTCTCTGCCTGGCAGAGCAGTCACTCTGCCTCCATGCCGCAGCTCGACCTTGGCCGGGCCACAACAGAAGCCCCCACATGGAGGAGGAGGAGGGGGTGCAAATACACCGGCACACCGTGTCTCTGCAATCAGTGATACGCACATTGTCCTACACAAACACAAACCAACATACTACAACAAACTCTCTCTTGTCAACTGAAGCACAGGGCAGTCTCTCTCTCTCTCTCTCTCTACTTCTATCTCCCTCTCTACTTCTATCTCTCTCTACTTCTATCTCTCTCTCTCATGGCTGCCTCTGGAAGACCTAGAACACGCCTCATCAACACAGACAAGTAATACCCTCTCTCTCACGCACCCACTGACCCATCGAGGTGGAACGCCACCCTCTGAGACTGGAGTGGACGAGAGCTCGGGCCAGCGTGGGACAGGAAACAGATAGGCGTGAGCAGTCTGTGCTTTCTGACCCCTGGATGTGCTCTGTCTAAAACTCCTAGTGTTCCAACCACAGGTGTTGGTCCTCGGCTTGTCAGCCCACGCTGACCAGCGATGCAGGCATGAGCCGGAGACATCGCTCAGGATGCTGTGTTCGCTCTGCAGTCACCTGGCCCCTCCACGCTCTGCACAACCGCGTGGGGCTCAGGGACCAGGACTCAGACGTAGAGCACACAAGGTAGTCATGGTCGAACCCTCCATGCAAGGCAAGGCGGATTGGTCGTCATGGTAACGGATGTAAGAGCAGTTGTTTGAATGGCGAAGCAATGGTTCTGGCCTTCACCAGGTAGGCGCCTGAACCTGGAAGGTTTTGCGGTCCGTGTTTCCAGGCAGCTGTGGGAGGATGTGGCGGGGTAGGGGTGGCCGAGGGGGGGGGGGCAATACCATTTCTAACACGGTGGGGGAGAGAGACACATTCAGATTGGCTGACCACAGGGGCTCATGTGTGTCTGCGGTCATGGGTATGTGTGGGTGCGTGTGCTGAGTTACTGCGTGTGTATGTGGACGATCATGAGTCTGAGATTGTCAGCTCCAACTGGGCTGGAGATTGGAGATTTTTTAAGGAGGTAGTGGCTTGTCCAGAACCCTGGGTGTGAGAACAAGACCAGTTAGGTGTTGGAGTGCGCTCACACAGCTGGTAGACAGCAGGGGCTCACTCTCTCACTCGCTCTCGCTTGCTCTCACTCTCTCACTCGCTCTCTGTCGTTCCTTCTTCCCGCAGTCAGTCAGATCAGGGTGTGTGAGTTCAGAAAGGTTACTCCACAAATAGGCTGCCAGACAACCTTGAGAGGCCGGGGGAAAGTCACCAGTCGGAGGTTTCTCACACGGGGTCACTTGTCTGAAAGCTTTCCTCCCTGCTGTGTCCGTCCCCCTTCCCACAGCGGCCCAGGGCGAGGAGAGGGAGTGCGCCTTCACTGACGACCAGCAGCCCTGGGAGGTGGAGCGGGTGGCGGGGGAGGGCGAGGGCCGCGTGTCCCCAGAGAACACCACCACCCGCTGCCCCGAGGGCCGTCACTGCTTCGGCCTGTGGGAGAAGAGCCCGCCAGGGGATGTCCGCCTGGTCAAACAAGGTGGGCACACACACACACGCACACATCTACACACAGCTTCAGCAAAGTTTAGTTAACCTTTATAGTTTGGACAAGACACATGAGTTAGAGACACATCAAGCAGGTAGTCACCCTCCACCCCCCTGCTACAACCAGGTTGTTGGACTCACGTTGGCGACCAGCAGGAGTGTCGTGACGACCGTTGCGTGGTAACAAACCTGCCTCCTCAGACCCAGAACGGCACCTACCGCTTCTGCTGCTGCAGCAGCGACATGTGTAACGTCAACTTCACAGAGGACTTCCCCCCGCCCAGCCCCACTACTGCTCAACCTCTATGTAAGTTACACTACACACGCACACACACACCCAGCCCCACCACTGCTCAACCTCTCTGTAAGTCACACTACACACACACACACACACACACACACCCAGCCCCACCACTGCTCAAACTCTCTGTAAGTTACACTACACACACACACACACACACACACCCAGCCCCACCACTGCTCAACCTCTCTGTAAGTCACACTACACACACACACACACACACACCCAGCCCCACCACTGCTCAAACTCTCTGTATGTCAAGATACACACGCAGCGTCTCTATAAATCAAGGTGCATCAACATACACACACACACACACACACACACAGGGCTAGCAGTGCACAGCAGTGCAC
Source organism: Plecoglossus altivelis (assembly GCA_036571765.1). Classification (NCBI taxonomy): domain Eukaryota; kingdom Metazoa; phylum Chordata; class Actinopteri; order Osmeriformes; family Plecoglossidae; genus Plecoglossus; species Plecoglossus altivelis. The sequence continues at coordinate 8,370,909 of BROE01000010.1, read as the reverse complement.
AGCCTTCCCACTGTAAGTGAAGGTTACTCAAACACCCAGCCCATCTCCAGCACTGCACAGCATCTGTAAAGGACAGGAAGCACAAGGACGTGGATCAGGGAGGTCTATGGTTAGGGAGAAGAGAAACACTGTTAGCATGTAGTCTACAGATGCATCTCCTGCGATGGTCACTAGCAAAGCTGTTCCTATGTTCTGTCTGTGAAGTGAAGCGGCTGGAGAAAGCACAGCACCTCTGGGTGTTCAGCCGGCAAGCTTTCAGACATTTTCCTCCCAAGCAGAACTGGAGGAGATTCCTGCTAATGATCTTCATTATTGCAGGAGGATGAAGTGAGGTTAGAAAGCAGTCAGATAAAGAGGGGGATGTTGCTTGTCATTGTCTGTGTTGTGTTTTTGTTTTATAGGTTGCATCTTGACCTCAGACATCCATGGGGATTTATGAAGCCCTTTGTGACATTTCTAAATCAATAAAAATAGTATTATATCGAGGAGAGGAGCAGACCGTAAAAGATAAAAGGCTGAAGATGAAAACTGTCTTTGCTTTCTGAGTGAATGTGTAAGGGGAGTTGCGAAGGCAGTACAGTCTGATCCCAGACACGCTCAGGTCAGACGACACGTATTCGCGTACTTTCCGAAATCCTCGTCGTGTTCAGGTTTTATTCTAAAGCTGAGATGTTTCCAGTCTGCTGAGTGAAGCCTGTTCACCCACAAGGGTCCAGGGTTCCCAGAAAACCAGCTTTCGGTTCGTCTGTATCATTATTTATTCAAAGAGGTCGACGTAAGCCCTCAGGTCGATCCAGTCTTCAGGAGTCGTCCTCTAAATACGACGAGCGGGACTGCAATGCTGGGGCCCACGCCCACGCACGCGCAAATTCATCCGCTCGCTCGCACGCACCTTTTCTCTAAACATTTTTCATATACAGACACTTTCATTCATAGAAATCACTTATGTGTTGCAAAGCACATGCACCCCCAGGCCGCCACACACACACACACAGTATTTGCCAGGCAGCCGTCTGGTTAAAAATTGATGGCGACGAGGCCACAGAGCAGCCTTGACTGACAGAGACACACACTCTAGCTCTGCAGGGGTTAACAAGGTCACAGCAGCCCTGGGTTCAGGGGGTTGTCTATCACGCTCTCCCTCCCCTCCCCTCCCCCGCCTGAAGAAGGAGACAGGAAACACAGGCTAATTACAGCGCTCCCTCGCACACACGTACTCAGGAACATGCTGGGGTTCTCTTGTCGCAGCCTCTGGCTCTGTAGTAGTCTCTCTGGCTCTGTAGTAGTCTCTCTGGGTCTGAAGCAGTCTCTCTGGCTCTGTAGCAGTCTCTCCAGGTCGCTGTCTCTCCGGCGACCACATCCACGCAGACCCAGACACCTCACCCACCTTGGAATGTAGAGACGCAGCATAGTTGGAAGCGTCCTGGTCTGAGCGCGCGTGCTGTGGGAGTCAGCTGATCCTAGCGCAGTTAGGATCTCCACACGCTGACGCACTAACCCAGCTCTGACCCCATACTGTCGTTAGCACTCTGGTCTGCTCCCCCTCCCTCCCTCTGCATCTGGAAATGCGTGCACGCTGTCGTCAGTTAGTGTGCTTCCGGTCCCGCCTGTGTGTGTTGCTGTGCAGCTCCATGTTTTCCAGTCTGTTGAGCATGAACCATGCTCAGGCCTAATTGATCTGCTCATATGCTTCACCTCTCCTGCCCCAGTCGCTTGGTCGGCCACAAACAGACGTGCCCAAAATTGTTTTCATCCTAGACTTCAATGAGTTTTTGTGTGCGCAGGTCAACGACATTATCCGGACAAGTGTGTGTTTAAATCCAATTTCCTTAAACTGTATCGTCACTAGACTCGACTGAACTCGGAACGAACAACTTGTTTACCTCTTACAGACAAGCGTACGTTGCAATGCGAGGAGACCATTGTGATTGCCCTGGCAACCATCTCAGTCCTAGCCGTCCTCGCCGTAGCGGCCTTCTTTGCCTACCGCATGATGCACGGTAAGTTACCATGGCGATGCTAATTGCTGAAGGACATTTAAGGACTTGTTTTGGCAAGAGGATTTATTAAGTCTTTTTTTTAGATTCAGGTTCTATTCCCCAAATGGCTGCTATTTGTGGTATTCTGTAACTTCATTGAATTGCGCGTGCTTATGTGAGGCCGATTAGAGCCGCCCCCTAACTGAGTGTGTTTCCTGTGGCGGCACAGGGGATGGTAAACACGGCCTTCACAACCTCAACATGATGGAGGCAGCTGGCTCAGAGAGTTCTCTGGACTTGGACAATCTCAAACTCCTGGAGGTGAGACTGGTTTTAGACTGTTAGCGTGTCAGCTTTTCACACAAACATTTAAAAGAGAATATTGATAGGATCGTAGAAAGGAAAGCAGCACAGATCAAAAGCTGCAAACGAACCAGGTGTAGGAAATCAAGCCAGCGAATCAATTATTCTTTTTGGTCTGTTTGTCATCTTGTCCCACCCACGCCCCCACTCCCTCCAACCCCCTTTTCTCTCTCAGCTGATTGGCCGCGGCCGCTACGGCTCGGTGTACTGTGGTTCGCTAGACGAGCGTCAGGTGGCGGTCAAGGTGTTCACCTCGGCCAATCGTCAGAACTTCCTCAACGAGTGTTCCATCTACCGGCTTCCCCTGCTGGAGCACGAAAACATCGCCCGCTTCACCGCCGCTGACGAGCGTCTGGGGCCGGAGGGGCGTCTGGAGTACCTGTTGGTGATGGAGTATTACCCCCATGTGAGTGGCACATGGCAGGAGGGGGGGGTGGGGAGGGGGGTTCCTGGTTCCCATCAGAGGGTCGCTGCACATCTCCAGTCCTAACATTTCGTACATAAATGCACAACGTGTTATTGCCGTAAAAATACCATGCAACCATTTCCCTCTATGCAGAACTCCCCGCCTCAAATGTAGGCATGTTTTCTTCTCTGGTGGTACAAAGACCTGGCAACTCTCTAGTTGTGTCTACTAGCATTACAGCTGTCTAACTATCTCATGCCAAACAACAGGAAGTACAAAAAGCTGCACTTAACATCTCCCTAGCAACTCTTTCTTTGTAATATTAATGCTTCCTCAACTATGGCTACAGGCACATAGCAGTATGTGAGTAACCTACATTCTAACACCACCAGATCAGAGTCTTGTCTAGTTCTCCTACTACCTGGTACCAGAAAGCTGCTCTAATCTGACCAACTGATTTGAAGGGCTTGGCTTACCTAGAGTCCTCACAAGAACTGCTGAAAGCACAAATGAACTAAAATGATAGAAACGAGCCCCTGTTTTTACCAGAACTTTCTGTTTGGCCCAGAATTAGCTGATGACCCAAATGAGCCATCTTGGTGTTCAACTCACATCGTGGTACCAGACCAGAGTAGCTGATAGGAAAGAATCTGCTAGCAGGCACGGCGGTTACCACAGTAACCAAGGGCATCTTTGGATTTGTGGTACTTGAAGGCAGGTTCCATACACTTCAAACTGAGGAGCCTTTGACAAAAGATACTTACACGGATAACACAGTCTTCAATAAAGAATGAAACGGCCCAGTGGCCGACAGGAACGCACACGGAAACGCGAGCGCTGTAGAGGCCTTTGGGGAAACGGAGGAGAGGAACATTCAGTTTGTGTGCGCGCGTGTGTTTGTGTGTGTTTACTCTCCTCGCCCATCCTGTAGGGTCTGTGCTGTGTCTTCACAGCATGCCATCTTTGATCTCCTTTGAAGGCAACACACTCAGAAGTCTTTTCTACCAAGCCTTTCTCCCCGACGTTCAAAACGTGTCTTGGAACTTTAGATTTTTCATCTGTTATATCTAGTGTGCTAATACTGTCTCTTTGCCAACTCCCTGCTCAATTCTTTCCTTTTTCTTTTTTTTCCCCTCCCTCTGCCTCTCCCCTAACTCATCTCTCATCCGCCCCCCCTCGCTCTCTCGCTCTCGCTCTCTCGCTCGCTCTCTCGCTCGCTCTCTCGCATTCTCTCCTCCCCCCAGGGCTCGTTGAGTCGCTACCTGGGCCTGCAGACAGGAGACTGGGTTAGCAGCTGTCGTTTGGCTCACTCTGTCACGCGAGGCCTGGCCTACCTGCACACAGAGCTCTTTAAAGGAGGTGGGTATAGAGGGAGAACACCTGCTCGCCGTGTACACGCGCCCGCACACACACACACACACACACACACACACGGATGTCACACGCCTAACAATGAAGATATTCACATACCACTTACATAGCAGATGCTCCTACTCGAAGCTACTTGCAGCAAGCCTGCTTCAGTGCGTCTGGAGCGCAATGCAGGACTTGGGCCAAAGACTGCAGTGTGTGCGTGTGTGAGTGAGAGAGTGTGTGTGTGAGAGAGTGTGTGTTTGAGTGTTTGGGGCTCTTGTTTGACTTGGAGCAATTTGCATCCCTCCATGAAGGCAAGACCGCACACCAGGAAGGATATTAATAGATGTGGTCACAGTCGCCTGGAAGAGAGAGGGGGTGGAGTGAGAGCGGAAGAGAGATTCAGATGACAACTGATTCCTGGGCCCTCAGATGGAAAGACTGGAAAGATGAGACCCTAAGCTCTCTGTCCGCCCATCTGTGTAGAGCTCTCCTGTTCCTCACATAGCTTAGCATACAAATGTGTGTGCTGTGCATCTAGACACGCTCCAAACCCACACACGCCTCAACAGAGGAGAGAGACAGACAGAGAGAGAGAGCGAGGTGGAGAGAGAGATGATGGCAGAGAGAGATGATGGGAGGGAGATATGAAGGGAAAGATGGAGAGAGATGAAGGAGGAACGGAACGGAACAGGAGGGATGGATAAAGGAGGGAATACATGGAAAAGAGCCTGGATGGTGAGCGGGTGGAGATGTAGCAGGGCTGGGTGCTACTTCATTCTGCTTGTAGTTCCCAGCAGCTCTCTGGGGGCTAGGCTGGTAGGCCTCCTCCCCCCACTCTCCTCGCCCACCAATAGCAGCTGCCTTCTAGGGATCCTACTGTATCCGAGTCCTCTGCTGGGCCTGTGGCACTCTGCCCTCTAGTGGACAGTGCGGCAACATCAGAGGTTCATTCTAGTTGCACTACATGTTGTACACATGAGATAGAATCAAAACATTTAACCACATGTATTAGCGTTGTGTATGGGGGCTGTTTTGAGTTGGTTTGTGAAAGCAAGTACTTTCCAATTGAATGTTGTGTGAAGAAATCGAATCAAGCCTGTTTCCTCATCCTTCCTTCCTGTTGGCCCTCCCTGTACCTCCCTCTCTCCAGACTTGTACAAGCCTTCAGTGTCCCACAGGGATCTGAACAGCCGGAACATTCTGGTCAAGACTGACGGGACCTGCGTCATCATCGACTTTGGCCTGTCCATGAAGCTGACCGGGAGCCGGCCGCTCCGCCACGGCGAGGAGGATAACACTGCCATCAGTGAGGTGAGCTAGGACAATCTCCCTCAGAACCCTGGAGAACCCCAGCAAGACTGGGTTAGTAGGAATCAGGGCTCATTTTTTCCTTTTCTCTTCTCCGCTCCACACACACACTTCCAGGTGGGCACCATCCGCTACATGGCCCCAGAGGTGCTGGAGGGGGCGGTGAATCTGAGGGACTGTGAGTCTGCCCTGAAGCAGGTGGACATGTACGCCCTGGGCCTGGTCTACTGGGAGACCTTCATGCGCTGCACTGACCTCTTCCCTGGTGAGATCCCTCACCTTCTCCAGCCTCCCCGCACACAACACACGCTAGGAACTTCACACTTCAGGATGGAGTTTGGCAAATGGGTGGTATTGGGTAGTATCTGCTGGTGTGTAGCGGTTGACCTTAAATCTTCTCTTCCTGTCTGGTCTCCAGGAGAGACTGTTCCTGAGTACCAGATGGCGTTCCAGGCCGAGGCAGGGAACCACCCCTCGTTTGAAGACATGCAGGTGCTGGTGTCCAGAGAGAAACAGAGACCCAAGTTCCCTGAAGCCTGGAAGGAGAACAGCCTGGTGAGGAGTGTGTCTGTCTGTCTGTGTGTGTGTGTGTAAGAGAGACAGATAGAGATATGTAAACGCATGTATATTGACAACAGGTTGTGTCTGTAAGCTGTGGACTAAAGTGTGTGTGTGTGTGTGTGTGTGTGTCAGGCGGTGCGCTCTCTGAAGGAGACCATGGAGGACTGTTGGGACCAGGACGCGGAGGCCCGGCTGACGGCCCAGTGTGCTGAGGAGCGCCTGGCCGAGCTGATGATGATCTGGGATCGCAGCAAGTCTGTCAGCCCCACCCTCAACCCCATGAGCACGGCGCTGCACAACGAGAGGTGGGCGCACGCACGCGGGCCAGGCACTCTACCAGGCACAGCACGAGAGCCCACCTAGTGAGGGGGTGTACATGCACTGCAATTAGTTACACACAGTTTCTCATTTAACAACACAGCTGTTCGTCCAGTTAAGTCAAACGCATCCATAGAATAGGTGTACAGTGTCGTGGACACTTTATGTTGACAATTCTTCTCATGACCATTTTCCACTCGTAGGAACCTCATGGCACCACTGTCAGGCTCCTATCCAGACCACCCTTCCTACATCGAGGAACAGGAGGGCGTGGTTAAGAACACGCAGGGCGATGCCTCCTCTTCCACCACGGGTCGGTCCGGGACAGGGGGCGGGGTAGGGGAAAGGAACAGGAATTCGATCAATCACGACCGGCAACAGAACCACCACGCTCGCATGCCCAGCCCAGACGGGAGTGCCAGCGGGATGGGCCGAGGGGGCAGCCCCTCCACCAACACTACCGATCCCAGCCATGGCCTGGAGGGCCCCACAGGTGGCGCTGTGGTGCCGGTCTGCCTGCATCTCACCCAGGAAGACCTGGAGACTACCAAGCTGGACCCCAAAGAAGTGGACAAAAACCTGAAGGAGAGCTCCGACGAGAACCTGATGGAACATTCTCAGAAGCAGTTCTGCTCCCCGGACCTGCTGAGCCCAGGCAGCTCCAGCCTGCTCTACCCTCTCATCAAGTTGGCCGCCGAGGCGTCGGGCTCCGTAGACGCCCCGCCCACCGCCATCTTCCCCCTCCCCAAGCAGCAGAACCTGCCCAAGCGTCCCTCCAGCCTCCCGCTCCGCACCAAGACCTCCAAGAAAAACTCCTCCTCATCCTCCTTGAGGTTTAAGTTTGGGCGCAACGGCAAGTCCAACCTGCGGCAGGTGGAGACCCAGGGGGGCGGGGCTAAGCTGAACGTGGCCCCGCCCAACACTTCCCCCCACGTGGCCGAGCCACTCCCCCACCGGGGCGCCGGCACCAACAACCTGCCGTGTGTGCGAGATGCTGCCGTCAACGGGATGAGCGCTCAGGCCAATGTGGGACCCCCGTCGCTCCAGACAGCGGGCGTGGCGTCGGGGCCTCAGAGGTCAGAGGACAGCCGCCTCAGCCTGATCACAGCCAGCCCCGATGAGAACGAGCCCCTGCTGAGCCGAGAGAGAGCTGACGCCCTCCGCTCCGCCCGGCCCAACACCAACAACAACAACAACAACACCACCCGCGGCCAGGGGGAGGGCGAGAGCGAGGGCGAGAGTGATGGAGGTGGAGGGGAGGAGGAGAGCGGGGCCGGAGGAGGGGATGGGAGGGAGACCAGCTGTCCCCCAGTAGAGAGCTCCGGGGCTGGGTCCAGCTCCCACTCTGGGGCCGGGGCTAGTTCTGGCTTTGCTGAAGCTCCTGTGACCCTGCGAGGAGAAGCTCTGCTCAGGCAGCCTAAAGCCCGAAGACCTGAGAGGCCCAACTCCCTGGACCTGTCCTTCACCACCCGTGACCTTTCCTCTCTGGGTGAGTGCACACACACACACACACACACACTGACATGGTCATGAGAACATGTCAGGGGTGACTTGATGTTATTAATGCTTGTGTTCCGCCCGTGTTCTAGGTGAGGGTTTGGTGTCACAAGACAGCCAAGCAGAGACTGCTGAGAAGATCAAGAAGCGCGTGAAGACGCCGTACTCCCTCAAGCGGTGGCGTCCCTCCACCTGGGTCATCTCGGATGCCAGGGGGTCAGAGGTCAACAACAACACTGGAAGCGGACCTCGGGCCCAGGGCCACAGTCAGGCTTCCGGCCAAGCTCGGCCCAAATCCAGCTCCGCCGTGTACCTGATGGGCTCCGAACCCAACGACACCCGCGTCTGACATCTCACGCGAAACCTGCGGCAGGAAGTAGTCCGTGTGCTAAGGTGTTTTTTTTATTTTTTATCTCCAAACTTGTTTTGTTTTTGTTCTCTCCGTCAGCAAGAGGAAGCTATCTAGAGTCCTGCTGACCCGCAGCAGCCTGTTGTACAGTCCCTCGCTTCAGTGAACCCGATTTGCAACTTGGCTTTACGTGGCGTCCGACAACAAGTCCCTGCTCCCCAGTTAGTTTTTTCCCCCATGGATTCCTTTGATGTTCTGAACGATCTCGCGCCGCATGATCGAGGTTCCGTTTCATCCTTTTGGATGCACTTCTGCACAGCTGAAATCAGGATCTCTTCAAGGGGGTCTGTCGTGACCACCTTAAGGAGTGGTCTCTAAACCCAAAAGTTGCGCAAGGGGAATACAAGTCAACAATCAGTATTCGGGCGTTCTTCCTTCTTCCTTCTTGCGCGCGTCCAAGAAGATGAGGAGGGGCGTTCCATAAAACACTACAGTCTTAAAGACGAGAAACTGCTTTCACCTTCTTTTTTTTTCCTTTATACTTATTTTTTATGCAATGCTTATACATATATTTTACCATGCATCTATCTTTTGTATCATGATTTGAACTGTGCAATAGTATATAGAAATGAGATGATTTTAATGTTGTATGGCTTCCATTCGTTTTGGTTATTGTTCATCTCCTGAGTATGTTATCCCTGGGTTGCACTTACGAACAGTCACAATCTTTTCATCAGCCTCTATCACAAAGAGGAGCCTATTGGTTACAGAGATCAGTAACAATCAGTGATATTTAAAAAGTTCCTTTTTTTGTTTATTAGCTCACCTTGACATCCTGGCTTGCACAATACCTGGGAGGAGTCTGTCTGTGGCTCCGCCAATCAGGAGAGAGGAGCTGAATCTGTTACAGTCGCGGACAGGCTGATGCAGTTGACTAATGCAACTGAACCTAGATATATCTCACAGCTCGGAATCAGACTCTTTTGAAAAACGTCTTTGAAAACCAAACTCTCTGAAGCACGCTGGAAGTCTTTACCTCTGTCCGTCATCGTGGTGTATGTTCCTGTGTGTCACGGTCGTTCCAGACTGTCCTTGTCTGTGTGGAAGATGGACTGATTGTGCGTGTGTTTCCTGTACATGTGCCAGCATGTGCACATATATGGCTGTGCGACAGTGTGTGTGTGTGTGTTTATGTGATGTTCCCTTCATATGTAATCAAGAAATGTATATGATACTGGCCTGTGGCTCCACAACCCTATGATGTAACGGTGTAGTTTGGACTACTTGTCTCTCAGTGCTGCTTCAGAGCATATAAAATAATCCTCTGTTTTGTAATCTGTCATTTGTATGAGAATATATATGTGTATTGCAAAAATGCCTTGATACTTGCATAATTTTTATGGACTTCTGTTTTCATTACATAAATTGGATTATTTGACAGGGACAATGTACAGTTCAAAACAAGCCTGAAAATCGATGTCTAAACCAGATAAAGCACTCAATGGACATGACATTTTTATTTCATTGCTATGCCTCTGCTCTGTACAATTTCTGTAACATTCTATAAACATTTTTGACTCAAAATGAGAAAAAAAAAATCTGAATAAATGTATGAAAGCACAGTGATGTCTTGTTTGATCTTTTTCAGATTCAAACATGCACGCATTTACATCGGAGATTCCAGGAAGGTTTGAATTTGATCTGATACGTTTCCCTCACATCTGGACATTCTTTCATGCTCAAATGCGTAACTCTGTGGCTATTGGTGATATTGTTTGACACTCATCATTGATGACCCTATTGCCTTTTCTTTTACTATAACACACCGTAACCAAACCACCCTAAAGATGATCAGACCTTAGCTTTTTATCCAACTGGCAACATGTATTACCAGACATGTGAATTCTGTTCTGGCCATGTGCAATATTGCCACTGGAGGGAGACAGTACCTCAACAATCTGTTTACTAGTCTCCCATCTGCTCCCCGCGCCCTAGCAACTGCAGCATCAGCACGGGCAACGTGGTTGTGACACGCTACGTCCAAATCACGTACCCCTAGACGCTGTCTCTTGCTCCCGCTAGCAAAGCGTCCCCTCTGCTCCGTTATTTTGATTTCCCTTGTTTTAAGCACTCTATCTGGTAACAGACACTCGGTAAGGGAAATAACGTCGGTCACCTGCATCTGGGCTGGAATCATCACGATTGACTCAACAACGGATGATATTGCCACATCAACACCACGCGATTTGCATCAGCAGCAGGAAGAAAAAAAACATCTCTTCACAGCAAGGCTGCAATTACAGCAACGCCCATAGCAACTGTATGCGCATCCACGATCCTCCATCTGTTTACGCTCGCTTGTTTGCATCACCTTCGACATTCAACACCGCCCTCGGCCGTCCAAGACCAGCTCTCCATCATCCTCAGGTAACGGCAGATTGGACCAGGCTTTGAAACATCTTATTCTACCTTTGCGCTGGTGATCGAGGCGCACAAAGCGCTTATAGGCCACATTCTGCAGGTAAGCGTAGAGTAAAGGTACTCTCATTTATGAGAAGACTAACATTTAACAAAACACCACGTATTAAATGAATGTAATTATCTGCAGAGCGCAAATATTGTTTATACGGCCTTGTGCGCAACCTATGGTTGGAGGGCCGAGGTATGCTTTTGGGTATGCGGGCATGATGAGGGCAATAGTAATCTGTCAGAGAGCTTGCATGGTATGGCAATGGTTTTGCAGGGTGCTTATTTTGAACATTATACAGGCTGTGTGAAGAGACAGGACACTGTGTTGACAATGCATTACATTTTTTCGGGCTCTGTGAGTGTTTGCAATCTAGACAATAGAGTCAGAAGGCCTTAAAATGTCGAGCATAATAAAGGTAGACTAGGAAATGGAGCAAATATGACAAGACAAAATGCATTGTTGACTAGGAGAAGGGACTGTTGCAAATCTCTTTCGAAGCTCCCTGCAAGCAAAACCCTGCTAGTCCCACAGAACAAAGTTAACAGCTACATATGCCATTCTTGCGAATGCCATTGTGTTATCGAGTCAGTAATAGGGAATGAGAGAAGGGTTGGCACCTCTGTGCTGTTGATAGACACAGATGTGTTTAATGAAGAGCCCCCCTGGCTCCATGGCAACAGCGATGTGCTGTGGTGGGTCTCATCCAAATATAGCCACTGTAGGACACGGAGTGACGCTGGTTAGCAGACTATGTTGATTAGTGTTGTTTTGCGAAAGTCTCCGCCAAACACTCCGACCTCTACCCGGTGACTCCTCAGTCTGAACTCGAACAGGCTGTGTAAGGTTTGTGCAGATAGCGGCTAGCAGATAGCGGCTAGCTGCCTGACAGCTGTACACGCTGGGCTTTCATAAACATCGCTAAGCTGATGTTTACATCGCAGAAGAGTGGCCGGGAATGGAAGGATGGAGGGAAAAGGAGGGGAGAGAGGGGGGTTGGTAGGGGGGGGGGGGGGGGGGGGGGGGGGGGGGGTCATAAGGACAATGGATGCTGAGGCAGCAGTTTAAACGCTACATGGGTTTAGGAGTTATGGAGGTAGGTTGGCAGAGAATGAGGGCTGTGCATAGGGTGAGGGGGTAATAATGAAATAATGATAGCCCTGCTGAACCCGGTCTGTGGAGCGGGTTCAGCAGGGAAGGGGGAAGGGGGTATTTGGGTCAGGGGGTATGAACCCTATAGTATGTGGGCTCATATGAGGGTCGGGGGAGGCAGGCTGGCACCTGGCTCTCCAGGGTCTCCAGCAAGCCAGACCTCTAATCCTCTATAATGCCATTAAACAGGGTCTGGTGTCTCAGCTAGGGGAGGGGGGGTGACCAAACCCAGCAGCCTAGCTCAGCCCTGTACAGTCTGGGGGAATGGGGGATTAAAACCCCTCTCAATCTGGCAACCCAACATTCCCTTCACCAGAGCCTCATCCTGCCTCTACCATCATCCTCCCCCTTTCCCACTCTCATTCCTACCAATTTGCCATCTTCTTCTGTCCCTCCCTTCCAGACCCTGCTCAGGCCAGTGGCTCAGGCAGGAGTTCAGCTGTGGTTCTGTAGATAAACTGTTTGTTTACATGGCCTATAAACTGTTTGTTTACAAACTCTAAACTTGGAGCCCTAATCGTTAATTAGGTTTGATTCATCTTCTTCTCACTTGACTCTTTTGGGGCTCCTTTTTGACCGTGTTTACCCTCTACTGTTTTGACTGTGTTTACAGTGAGGTGTCTGTGTGGGCAGCTCGCTGCTGTCTGCTGCTCCAGCTGCTGCCACTTCCACCTCCTTTCTCCTCCTCCTCTTCCTCTGGCACTGTGTCCAGCTGTGGCCCTCGCTGGGCACGCTCCCTGGCTCTCACCTGCTAGGTCCCTGGCCTCAGGACGGCAGCCACACCCACCACGTTCCCTACATGAGGGACAAGGCTACTCAGGTGTGTGCGTGTGCCTGTGTGTGTTTGTGCACCTGCATGACTGCTAGTGTTGTCAACCTTTAAACGCATGAATGGCTGCTTGTCTGTGTGTTTGCAAGTGGCCGTGTGGGTGGGGAATGTTTGTGTGGGCAAATTACACGGTAAGAGAGAGATTACTGACTGTTGTCTCTGCTCAGCTCATTTGTTGTACTATCAGCAGAGTTGGAAAGGCCACATAAACACGACCTAGATTAATGTAGAGTGAATGGCTTTCGGTCTCTCTGGACTTCCTTTCTGTCTCTCACTCCCGCTCTCTGTCTTTCTTTGTCTCTCCACCCAGACCCCCAGGGCCTGGGCAGATGAGAGGAGGAGGGGCTCCCACAAACGCTCCGCCTCCTGCGGGAGCACTGACCAGCTCAAAGAGGTCCGCAGTGCTCGCAACACAGATCTCAACACGCATTTCATCATAACCGTCGCCCAGATTTCACAACACCATTCAACTAAAACACCCATTCAACATTCCTCTGCTGTAGCCACACCGCTGACAGGCCTAACCCCCATGTGGCATGGCATGTGACTTTGTAATTCCGCTGCCAATTCCCTTGAGCAATCAAGTTCGACGTATCCAAACCGAATTCACTCTTTGAAGCAGCCTGGCCTGTGGGACTTCTCTTCACCTGTCCTCCGCTGTGTTCTCCGTCCTCAGATCGCCAAGCTTCGCCAGCAGCTCCAGCGCAGCAAGCGCAGCAGCCGCCACCGCAGGGACAAAGACCGCAAGTCACCCTTCAACGGCAGCCATGCCGCCATCATCCAATCGCAGGTGAGCAAGGAGGAGCGTGGGTGTGTGTCTGCGGAGGGGAAGTAGGCTGCATCCCTTCTTTCTGTGTGTCATCTGAGGGTATTTGGGGACGGCCCACTTTCCCTGTCTGTCCTAGATCTGTGTGTGTGTGTGTGTGTCTGTGTCCAAGTATGTGTGCGTCTCCAGACGGAAATAGGACAGAGACTAGACAATTCCCAGAAGTCTCGCAGTTTATACTCAATTTGGCCTAAAATTGAACTCGTCCAGTCCTCTCTAAATTTGGCCCTTCAGGACGTTCTCTCTTCCCATCTTCGGAGGTCTCTCTCACCGGAGGGACCTGCCAGCAAGCATCGCTCTAACCTGGTCATGTTGACCTGCTCCAGCTTGTTCCTTTTGTGTCCTTTCGGAGGACAAAACTGAATGTTACAAGTGTCCTCACTTCGGAGCTGTGTTCCTCAGTTGCAGAATCCAAGCAGGACCGTATCCAACCCTACTTTTGAAGCTGTTTCAGCCAACTGACAATTTAGTATAATTTTGTGTACAAATGAAATCTGAAAATGTCTGTGACTTTTATTAGTTCATTATTGTAAATATTAGTTTACAATTCTGTGTCATTACAGTAGTTTGGCTAATGACTAGTATTTGAATTTGGACTTGGAATAGGCAGGACCAGACTGGTTAGTGAGAGGAAAGGCGTACGCCCATCAAAATGAGCACCCTAAAGACAGTTTAAGAGCTCTCTGTCATCAAAGGGAGGGAGGGAAGAGGAGAGAAAAGAGAGGATAAATAGAGGAGAGCGAGCAAACTGCAAGCAGCAGCCAAGCTTGAGGAGGAGAAAACACACAGCTTCCAGAGTAATCAGAACTGGTATGTTGACATTTGTTGTCCTGTTGTGTTTATTATTACGTTGTTGTGAGTAGCTGGAAAGTGAGAACATTCAGCTCTCAATTTTAGGCTTGTTCTGCCTATACGTCTGACCCATTTTCTAACTGAATATGTTCTGTTGTCTTCCTGGCTGCTAGCCCATTTGTGGTAGGGTGTTTTTTTTATTTAGGGAACACAGGTGCAGCTGGTATTGTGTGATAGACAGGCAGCTGGGGTGTGTGCAGCGTTCTCACATCATGCAGGGTTGTGTGTTAGCTGACAAGTTTGAACTAAAAACACGGTTTGTTTTTCCTCTCTTTCCTCTTCTCTCTTTGTCTTTTTCAGGCTCAGATGCCTAAGACCATCCTGATCCCGATCCCCATCTCCAAGTCCACCGCCCCTCGCTTTCGCAACAGTGTCGAGGGGCTGAACCAGGAGATTGAACGCATCATCATCCGCGACACCAGCGAGCGCGAGGAGGTCATCGTTGTGAGTAACCATAATGGCAAAGTCACATGAAACACATGTGGATACCATACACACTGTTACATAGTAAATACATGCTCAGACTGTGTAAACACACAATACCGGGTCATTATGATAACCTTCATGGCGTCATGTCTGGCTCTGCCTTCAGCCTCAAGACGTTCCAGATGGGCACCGCGCTCCCCCGCCCCTCCCCCCCCAGCGCAGCAGCAGCACCCGCAGCATCGACACGCAGACGCCCTCAGGCGGGGGCCTCACTGGCGGGAACCATAGCAACTGCAGCAGTCGTCCCGACTCCATCTCGCCCTCCTACCTCACCATCCTCAACGACCTAGGAGGGGGGAGCCCCTACCCCGGGGAGGAGAAAGGTGAGCAAGGATAACAGCAGCAAGCTGTTCTGTTTACACCCTCATATCAAACACTCAAGCACACGCCCACAATGACATGGTTTTGTGCTGATTCAAACATGCAGAAACAGCCACTCAAACAGACCGAGGGAAAGCACACATGCGCTGTTCCAACGGTGTGTTGGCTGTGCGTTGGTGACGCTTGCGTGCTTGTGTGTCCCCAGAGCTTGGCCCCTGCTCTCCATTGCCCAAGTACGCCGCCTCCCCCAAGCCCAACAACAGCTACATGTTCAAGAGGGAGCCCCCGGAGGGATGTGAGAAGGTCAAGGTCTTCGAGGAGTCACTGTGAGTACATGACCTCTGACCCCTGCGCCAAGAATACTAATAAATGATCCTCCTTATTCCTTGCTAGTCCTTATTTTCATTATGAGGAGCAGCAGTTCTTGCATGAGGTATGTTGTTGTCTGTTTAGTTTGCTGTTAAAGATCAGTTCCCTCTTTCTTTGATTGTTCCAGGCCCAGACCTCTCCAGGAGATCCCTCCCTTCCTGTGTCCCGACCGTAACAAGGTCAACTTCATCCCCAAGAGCGGCTCTGCCTTCTGCTTGGTTAGCATCCTTAAGCCCCTGCTCCCTGCACCGGAGCTCAGCTTCAGAGCAGGGGTGGGTCTCCGCAGCTTGTCCCCGTCCCTGGTGCCTCTGGCTGGGGTCGGCCTGCGCAGCCTCTCCCCCTCTCTGGGGCTCACCCGGGGCTCAGCCTCCCACCAGCAGCCCTGCTTGCCCCGACACCTGGAGGAGCCAGAGAGTTAGAAGGGCTCCTCCGGTGGCCAGACTGAGAAAAGACAGCCACTGTCTCAGAAAAGAAAATCTCCAGTTTTCCAAATCGATGACAAATGTGAAACCTGCCTCTCCGGTCGCCTTCAGCATGCCAGGCTCATTGGTTTATCCTTACTCTGTGAAGCTTCTACTTTCCTCCCTCCGACTCTCCACTGAGGAGAAAGCCCTCGACAGCTTCTGCTTACCTGTGAGAATGGTGTTCAAAAGCTTAATCTCTCCATAGCTTACTCAACCTACCCCCTGCTGCAGTACTTTTGGTTCCCTACGGTACACAAAGACTGTTTCGAAAGGCTAGTTTATTTCATTGCATTATTATACCATGAAGCCTTGGCCACAGACATATCAGATTTTGTTTTTTTAGAAACCATTCTTAACATTTCTCTTGAACAAGATATGCCTTCCTGTGTGATGCTCCGGGTGGGTTCCGTGGCAACGACAGGGAGGTTTTGACAGGTGCTTGCCGGAGATATCGTAGCAAAACTCTTTTAATATGAGGGGCGGTGAAGGTTTAAGAAAAAAAAAATGCTATGAAAAACGTGCCTGATGTTTTTAAACATGGCCTGGCTTACTTACTGTATGATATGTGCAGTGTCCAACCCTGTCTGCCTGCATTACCTCACCCTAGTCCTCTCACCTTTCATCCCTCCCTACATCCCTCCCTCATTTCTGTGCTTTTTCTCCATTGCGTCCTCTCTTTTTGCAATTTCCTGATCTTATGACCCCTTTGCCATCATGCAGTGTATCCCCCTCCCTCCCTCTTTCTCTCTATGCGTGTATGTTGCTCAGCTTGTGCTTGGTGTTGTGACATGTCTGTCGTCTAGAGGAGTCCCTTGACTGTACACTGCTAGATGTGGCTCTGCTGTCTAGCTAGGGCTAACGAGGAAGCCTTGGTCAATGCTCTGGTCTGCTCTGCTGTCTAGCTAGGGCTAACGAGGAAGCCTTGGTCAATGCTCTGGTCTGCTCTGCTGTAGATTTGTCATTACTGCGTTACTGTGCCTGCTACTAAGGAAAAGGCTCGAATGTATTGGGTTTGTAAATATATAAGGCACACTGTGAGTGTTTGTATTTTAGACTGACAAGGAGAAATAAGATGAATCTAATTGTATTATACAACCCCACTGCACCCCCACCCAGTAACTGTGAATTATGTACTTACTATGTCTTTCATATTTCTGTTTAACTTGCTACTCGAGGAAGACATTGGTTGTCTAAAGGTTAACAAACCATCAACAAGGCCCCTTTGCCCAACTCAGGGTTCACAAAACAACAGTGATACAGAACTGTACTAACTTGTTAATTTTTACAATATGAGCAGATTAAAAGTACCTGCTATCCATGTAGCCTTTCATACTGAAGACAGCATTTTATGATGTTTACAAACATGTAGCAGTAGACTTGGTTTCATGTTAAATTTAGCCAGTGTAATAATGGGCATATATGAAACAGGGTACCTTTAAGCAAATAATCGATACCATCTTTGGTAGAAATGTATATCTTTTAAAAGACAAAAAAACACAGTTAGCAGAAACAACAGTTTATTTATTGAAGTCCCATAAACATGTTTGTGGGAGACAGACCTCCAGTTTTATCAGACGGTACATCCTTTGAGTGAAATAAAAAGGCATAGTTGAATCAAATAAAGCATTTGTGATTGATATACATTCTTGATCTGTTTAATAGAGCATAATTACTGCATCACAGACTGGTTATAGAGATTAAACTAATCGACACACTCCTGGTACGCACTGCACTTTGCAAATAAAACCATCGTTTTGTACTGATGATACACAGCGGAGTTTGCATCAAACACTTTACAATCTTTTACTTGCAGGGCAGTTGTAGTAAAAGGTTCCTGTGTCGAAATGGAGCGGGAAAGATATGGCAGCTAGCCGCTTTCCCTGCTGTAGCAGCCTTTATGAGGTACAGTATAGAGAAATGAGTGTTCCTCTGGAATCTGGACCGTATCACACCCTGCAGAGGCAGTACACATTCATACACGAGGAGAAAGACAATGGGCTGAGTCACCGCATCCTTCTTCAAAAGGGGGACTGGCTCTACCTGCTACCTGTCTTGAATTTATGTTCGATCTTTAACCCAAACAAGCAGCTGTGCTTCCTCCCTCCTAGCCAATCGCATCCGTCTCTGAAAGTAACAGACAGGAAGTAGTAGACTGCACGGCTGCGGACTCCGTCACCTGACCTGTCACTGAATAAATGGATTAATTACGTCGTTGATTAGGTACCCTGTAGAAAGAAGTCGCTCCCAAGCCAGGATCTAGAGGGTAGTGAGCCAAAGCCAGCCCTTCGTTAGCCCCACATCCACGAGCCCTCAAGCTGAGCAGCTTCAACCAAAGTGCATACACACATCTTTCACCCCAGTGCCAACACATTTCCATCAGTAGTTTTAAAAAATACAGCACCCATCTCTTCCATCCAATAGACTAGATAGATGGGGGTGTTCCTCTCCTCCACTGCAGCAAAAAATAGACATCTCAGCTAAACTGCAAGTTATTGATATGGTCTGAAAATATACAATATTCGGCAGATGCACAGTATGTCCTTGGTTGGTTACACATAAAAGAAGGTTTGTATAATATGTTTTAAGGCCAACGGAATCCTAAATATAATACTCCTGGCCACAGTAGGTGGTTTGCATAACACCTGTTATGAGCTATGTTACACAACTTCACACATGAGATTAGTGTCTAGTTAACCTCTGAGGCGCTCTGTGCATTAGTGTCAGTTATGTGCTCTTCACTTATCAATAGCCTCCTATGGTATAGATATATGTGTAAATATACATAAAGGTAACATAACATAATACAGAAATAAATATAAAGTCAAAGTCAACCATTTCACATCCCGGGTCCCTTTCAGAAAGAATACAGTAAACTTCAAACACAAACCCTAATGAACAGAGAATATATCAACACACTTTTACACGACACACAGAGACCACTTCATCGTTTTTCTCGAAAGACAAGCTGAACATCCTAACCAGAACTTCCTATAAGTCACGTCATGTGACATCTGCCGTATGAACCCCTTCAAGCACACCTCTCGTCCTCTCGTCTCCCACAGGCCTGTACAGAGCCAAGCCTCCACATGAGTCTACATCCAGTCGCTCCACATCACGATCATCAGCGCTGGTGCTGCGTGTGGGTGGGTGGGCTTCTTTAACACAAACATGTACAAATGGCCTTTCCTCATATGGGGATGTTGCTCTTTAAACACAGTAGTGAACGCACACACACACACACCTCACACCTCACACAGGGTTGGGCTCACACACACTGCTTAGGCGTTGAGCAGTTCTTCCTCAGAGCGGCCAATAGCATCTGGGTTAGATAGAGGGTCCAGATCTGCAAACAGGTTGAACCAGGCTGACATATCTCTAGATCCACCTGTAGGAGCTGCACACACACACAGAAACCACATTACTGACTGAACACAAACATACATACACACAGGAAGGTCTGGTGCCTTTAAACTAGCCAGTGGCACAAGACAGTTCATCTCAAGGGCTCTCACCGCTAGCTGTTGACTTGGGGACAGCCTGAGATGCCTGGTTCTGACTGGAGGAGGGCGGAGGCTGTAGGGGCGGGGCCTGGAACATGGGCGGGGTTGCCCAGCCTGTGAGATGAAGTCAACAATGAGGAAGATGAGGACTAGAGGAACTAACATATGCCAACTCAACGTGAGCTCAAACTCTTGACTTCGTCCGAGTCTTGTGTAACTTGTAGTGGTGTTGCTATAAAGACCTGCAGCCACTGGAGGGCAGGCCTGAGGTGATCACACACCTGTGGAGCTGAGGCTGTGGTCCAGAAGCTGGGAAGGCAGGAAGCCTGTGGGGCTGGGGGGCTGAGATGGGGGCCGCGTCGCCCCATCGGAGGGAGCAGAGCTTGGGGTGGAGGCAGGAGGGGGGGCAGGGGGAGACTCAAACAAGCCAAAGGCATCCTGCCATTCACGGCTGAACTCGTCAGAGGCCCCAGGGCCTGGGCTGAGGAGGTCCTTCAGAAAGGACATGTCACCCCTCTCCTTGTCCTCCTCCTCTTTCAGCCTCCGTTCGGCCTCGGGCTCAGCTCTGAATCCAGCCCCGAACCACTCGTGCTGGCTGGGGCCTCCAGAGAGCAGGTCCCCCCCTGGAGCATCAGTAGAGGATGGAGAGAGCAGGAGAAATATCAAGTTACAGAAGTTATAAGGAGGAGAGCAGCCATGTCCGAAACAAACAACAGAGTTGTACAGGGCAGCGTCAGAAGAGAAACCATGTCATGTTCAGACAAGACAGACCAGCAGTCAGACAGAGCGAAGGAGCAGGATCAGAACCTGAGAGGTAAAAAGAAGCCAACAGCGGCTCATTTCAGAAAAATCCCCAGAATGCTCCTGTAGATAAAGACAGTGCAGGATCCCACCGCAAAACACACTGAGAAAAACAGGGTCAAGAGAAAAGACTTGCAAGGACAAGTGAAGTATCATTAAGGTGGAAGCTAGAATGGGAACCAGTGGAGGAGTGCAGAACTGAGAGGGCAGAGGTGGTGGCTGGGAGCAGAGGGGAGAAGCACGGGAAGACGTGGCCGGTGGAAGACCTTTACCAGGGAGAGGCAGCTCTGTGAGGCTGGGCAGCAGATCCCCCAGGCCCCATAGCTCAGCGGGGGGCTCTGGAGTCTGTTGGGGCTGCTGGAAAAGGTCTGGCTGGGTTTGGGGTTGGTCACAGACCATGAGTAAGAGGTCGTCGTCAACGCTGGCTGCGTTGAGCGCCCCACTAAGGTCACACAGGGCTGGGTTGGAGGATGAATCAAGTTGGGGTTAGCAAGAGGCACTCAGTATGAGCCTGTGGCACAGGTGCAGTCATTCTGACATTCACAGGCCGCTGATAACTGACAATAATAACTTACTGGTGAGTGATAATAACACACACACACACACACACACACTTACCAGAGTCCAGACTTGCACATAGAGAACTGCCACTGGTTTGGCTCGGCCCCTCACTGCTGTGGGCGGGGCCTGTCGAGGGAGGAAGGCAGACCCATATTAGGTCCAGTCAGTCAGATAAACGTCCTCTCTTACCCACAAGGGGGAGTACCTACCCAAGTCTGAGGGAGACACAGCTGACTTGTCCTCGTCCAGGGACACAAGACTAAAGGAGACAAGAGAGGGACAGGATCAGTGCTCGCTGACTCATCTATGTGTCATCCCCTTTGATGCTTTTCTAGAGCTTTCCCAACCACGACCAGCAACTTGGAGATCTACTGAACGTCTAGGTGAGGATGAGGGA
Organism: Plecoglossus altivelis; assembly: GCA_036571765.1. NCBI lineage: Eukaryota > Metazoa > Chordata > Actinopteri > Osmeriformes > Plecoglossidae > Plecoglossus > Plecoglossus altivelis. Next base: position 8,349,747 of record BROE01000010.1, on the reverse strand, counting down.
AGACTAACTACGGTGCCATGATCCATCCCTCTACTTCACACACACGCACTTACACATGTGTGAACAGGGCCGTTACCCCGGCCTCTTGTGCGATGAAGACAAACCTGAGGAGGCAGCGTGGAGGACAGGACGGGACAGACAGACAGACAGACAGACAGACGGACAGATGAGAACGGAGAGACGATGTCAAGTCGGACTGGAATAGGGAATGTGTGACCACAGTGAGATGGGGAGAGAGAGTCCGAGCCAGAGTGGGGGAGAAAATAAAAGATGACTGGAAGAAGAGGGGGAGGGGGAGGGGGGTGGGAGAAGGATATTTAGCCGTACGTGTGCCTCACCTGTCTGTGTTGCTCTGCACAGCCGTCTCTCTGCTCTGCTCCTGACTCTGCAGATCAGTCAGCTGTTCCAGGGGGTCTCGTAGGTCCTGGTAGAGAAGGTGGGCATCAGCACCATGCTCACTTACAAACACACATACACACACACACACACGGTGGTGGTCTCTACCTTCAGAGTGGTGAACTGGTAGGGTACATAGCCTTGGAAGGCCTCGTGGATCGCGCACATGACATGGGCAGTCTTCTCCCAGAACTGCAGCAGGGTGGTCTGCAATGACAATCGATCGATTGAGCTTTCACCTTCAGACACCCAGTATGCCAGGCTAACATGTACACCGTATACTGCACCACACCTGGTACGTGCAGAGGGAATGTGACAGCATGTTGCAGCGGCTGGCTCCTAGCATGTCCACCTTTTGGCACACGTCATTCTTCAGTTTCTCAAACTGGCCCTTAGTCCCTCTAACCTGGGCTTGTACCTTAAAACACACACACAGTTTAATGACCGAACCTCTGGTCAGGACTGCTACAGCAACTTGTTGGTCTCTTTTGGTTAATTACTGACACCCATACCAATCCCCTTTTCACTCTCTCACACACACACACACACTCACACTCACACACACACACACATCCATCCATCCATCCAGTCCCACTCCATCCACCTTGCGGAACTTTTCCAGTTGTTTGTAGGTGTCCGGGTCCAGCTCCTGGGACACGTCCTTCATCCAGAGCAGAGCCCCGCGGTACTCCGTCCTGGACTTCTCCATCCGGGTGACCGTCAGCAGCGTGTCCGCGATGGCCCGCCGCCGGAACGTCTCCACCTCCTGCTCCATCCGGTGGAGAGGGGGGCACAGAGCCAGCCTGGGACATGCAGAGACAGGGAGGGGTTACAGCTAACCGAGGAGGGGTATGGTCTAAGTGTGGCTGGGCGGAGGAGCACTCACCTCTGCTTGGCTGAGGAGCACAGGGCCTTGCTGGTGGCGTCCATCATATTCCCTGCCTTGGTGCGGTCGTGCTCTGCCTGGAAGCGCAGGAAGAGGCCCAGCTCGTTCTCCTCCTGGGACAGGTCTGGAGGCCCAGGGGAAGGAGCCAGCGTTAGACCACAGGTGCTGGCCCACGTCGTGGGACTGAACGAGCAACATGGGACTGAACATGGAGGCAAAACGGAGAAAGGACACTCACGTGTGATTCTCTGCTGGTACTTCTCGATCACCTTAAGGAGCTCTGTGCATGTGGCCTGGACAGAGCGGAAGAACTGGAGGGAGACATGGGAAACATTCACACTGCTGGTTATGCAGCCCCTCAAACAATATGCGCAACAGGCCTACTATGTATATAACTACTATATATATATACACACACAAAAAAACAACCTTATGAGTCTATCCAACCTTGTTCCTACCTAGTCTGTGTTCTGCTAGACCAACAGACGGTACTGACAGGATTGGTCAGATACATTAAGTATCTATTTCTGATAATCCATTTGAAAAGAGCTTTTATTTCTGTCTGGCTCTCACTCTATTACCCCACTCATCCTGATAAGAACAACTCTGCCATAAAGGAAAGAGAAATCCCTTTAGCAGACAACAAGCGCCCATCTGTCCGGTGGTCATGGCAACCTTAAATTTGAGACGGCTTCAATGCCCTCTGATTGGCGGTAAATGCTGAGAGAGCAGAAACTGTTGGGTTTGGCCTGTAAACTGAATGCTTACTTGGGCACTGCTGTCGCATGCGCACGCACTCCATGTTTGCACAAATCTTCCATCTGGACACGAATGACTAATATGTGTGTGTGTTTCCTTAAAATACCATTTCCATATTTCCGAGTCTAACTTGGAGCCGCATGACACCTACAACCCACACTGATTTCATTTCCCCACAACACTGTATTGTGGAATGAGAATCGCAATGTGATTAAGAAGAGAAAGATCCCATAGAGGAGGAAGAGAGAGGGAGAAAGGGAAAAATGAGAGTCACGAAAGAGGTCTGACGTCTTGTAGTTACTGATTAACCGAAAGCTGAATGGCATTGGGCACCACCCTTTTCTAGTTGGCAACCTCGATCTGTGTGCCTGGTGATACACGAAGACACACAGGCACTGTGCGCACGCACACACACACACACAAGAGAACACCTTGTTCTCAAACCTGCACTGTTCCTCTATGCCATCTCTGTCTCCTTAAAATGGTCCCAGCTAAGATACATTTATATAATATAAATGATTCTATAAACAAGGTAGTTTTCTTACTCTACCGACCTAAAGTATTCTTCAAAACCCAGGGTGAAATTGGTTGGAAACGGCACTTTTAGGCAGGTGAAGTGCGCACAGGTACCATTCATCATGAAGATCAAACAATGAGGACAGACAAGAAAGGGCTTTGAAAAGGGAGCATTCTGGCTTCGTGATTTTGCCAATGGAAAGAAGTGTGACTGGAAGGTCTCCGTGCAGCTCCTGGACCAGAAGAGAGCCAGCTGCTGCTATGATCTGGTCACAAGTCACCCTGGGAGAGTCCAACTGGAGCCTGATATGGTTTCACTCTGACGTCCTTCCCCCTCTGTCTCATGTGTGTCTTTACCAGGCTATTTTGCTCTCTTTGCACTCAAAGTACGCATTACCTAGTGTCTTTCTACTGCAAGATCTCCATTTTGTAGACACCTGCTCTCTCAGTCTCTTGCTCTCTCCCTCTGCTCTGTCAAGACTAAGAACAGAACAAGGTGTTCTGACAGAATAAGGGTTATTTGACTGCAGCCCTGAACAAAGGCCTCAGTGTGTTGCTTCTGTGTAGCAGTAGCAGCCCCTGCATCCCCTGCCAGTATCCAGGTAAACCAACTAACTCTGCTCTGGGTTACCCTCTCATTGGTGGGTAGACAAATGCCCAGCCAATAGAAACTCTGACATCCAAAATCTCCTGCATCAGCTTGGCTACAGGTCATAGGATTATAAAAACCAATGGAAAACCAAGGCACACGTGCATATGAGGTATAGTTTACTAAGCAGAAGAAATGTGGGCACACATCCATACGTATGTAAAGCGCTCTGTTTTTATGACATGGCAGTAAACTGCAGCTCCCCACCTCCAGCTTGGCGTCCAGGTCCGCGTCAGACGCCACCACGTACTCGTCCTCCTTCTTCCCTGTGGCCTTGATGAGGACCTGCTTGGTCTTCCAGAACTTCTTCTGCATGCGGGCCATCACAGAGCTGTCCTCCCCCAGCAGCGCTCGGCCCCCACTCAGCATGTCCCCAGGGAACCTAGGGGGTTGTCATGACGCGAAGGAGAGGTAAGGGTGGTTGAAGAAGGTGGGATGGATTGGGGACGAGTGTGGTGTCAGAACAGTTAGGTGTGACATGTCAGATGTGACAGGCTTGTATCGAGAATGCAGGCTTTAGCAATAGCTCGAATGACAAGTATAAATGATGATTAGTGAGGGTAAGTTCTCCCTGTCCCAGAACATAAACACCTCCCTAGCTTTGGCTTAAAGAGATGAATGTAGTGTCAAAGCCTCAAAGAAAATGCCCACGACCAACAGACTCACTAAACCAGAAACAGGATATGTATGATGCATGTCTGTGTTGGCTTTTGGGGCGAAACGGCCATACGTACCCGTCCATCCTTTAAATGAGAAGTTTACGTTTTCTGAAAGTTAAACAAAGAGAGGTCAGGAAACATTAGGAGAGTCAGTTTGTCTACAGGTCTACTGTGTCAAATACAATCTAACCACAGTTGATAAACCACTAAATGCTACAAATAAAACCAAAATACATTCATAGAAAAGCATAGATGACTTGATTTGATAATAATTTGCAATTGCTTTGTTTAATTAAAATGATTAAATAAGTATTTGTCACTGGTGTTGCCGACAGCTGTTAGCACTACGTAACCGGTCAATGCATTTTGTCGTCCAACTAAATAATACCAAACAATGGATAACAACTCATCACAATGGTTAAATAACTGGCCCGTTTAAATCATCAGTATGGCACAAAGATAATCCAGTCAACGTAAACTCATGTCAAACAAGAATGCCACCGCTGCACACCGTCTTGACATGAGTGGACACTAGCCTAGGAATAGGAGATCTCAGGCCAGTTAGCAGGTGTTTGGTTACGATGATGTTGGAGGTTAAGCGATGAGTATCAAAGAGGAAAAAACAAAACAATTTAAAGACACGAATATACTATAGCATACGGAGGACAAAACGGGTTGATCCTAAATGCGTTGAGCTGTCTCCCAGCTGTTGTCTTGCTAACTAACAGTAATATAGTAGAACACGTAGCTTCCTAGCTAACATTGCTTCAGGAACAATGCCAATGTGGCATCATCCAGTCTCCCGATTTTGACAAACGAACAATGGTTTCATTACATGTTCTAAAAGTACTTTGCAAAACTACTGCATGCTATGGTATTACGGCCTTACCTTCAATACAGCGCCGTCATCAGACGTTACCTTATTGAGCAAGACAGGGGGGCATCTAGCTAGCTGGCTAGCTGGCTAGGTTTAGGTGGCAGCTTCCAACACAACAGTGGGAGCTGCTGCTAACCATCATCTGACATTCTGACTCAGAGAAACAGGATATGCTAAGGACCTGCAGCTTTTCCTGCCACAAGGGGGCGCTTTAGAGGCATGACCTATCAAGTCAAACCAGATGAGGAGGAAACAAAGAAACTAGAGGAAGTTGTAGTTGGAAAAGAAATGTGGAATGTGCTCAAATGACAGTTGTAGGTGAAAGGCAAAACCACGTGTTTGTGGGAACATTCATTTATTGACTGATACATCAAAAATGCATTCAATAACAAATGAACAAATGACACAAACTTGAAAAACAAATGGATCGTTCAGACTGATTACAATGGGTGTCGCATGTGTTAAATACAAAATAAAAAATAAATGTTGTTATGATCCACACTGTCTGTCATAGCATCCACTTCAGTATATCAGCTCTGAAAAAGCAAATATGTCAGTCCATTTCAATTTATTTGGAGTTCAATGTGATTGAGGTCTCTGCGTGGCTGTCTGACAGTGTGTCTTCCACAGTCTAGTCTATGCCCCATCATCAGACACAAACGCAGAGTATTTGTAGGTATACAACTTGTTGTCAGCTCCTCCGCTCAGCATCAGCTGTTAGAGACAAAGAAGAGGGGCCAAGTTAAACTCGTGGTGGAATAAACACGCATACTTCACCTGTTAATTCCCTGAGAAAGAAACAGTGATAACATAACTGCAACATGATAACAGAAACAATTCTATAACACAATTCATTTTCCGGGTATCACACAGGCACCGTGACCAGCTAAAGTTGCTGAACAGTTCTATTTCATGAATGAATAAAGTGAGACCATCACTGACAATGTTGACCAAGACCAGCACGGTGGCTGTGGCTAAAGTCCGACCAGAGCAGTGCATGCTAGACTGGAACATCAAGTGCAAAACCACTGGTGAGCCGTTCTCTTACCCCACTGTCTGTCCAGTCTACACACAGAACCTTGTCCTCGTGGGCCGCCAGGTCGTACAAGGGAGCCTTACAGCTGGAGCGGAACAAACAATAACCACCTTTACACACTGTATACATTTATTAGTTCCCTAGCCAACTGGAAGAAATATTTCCCCAGCAGCCTGTATATTTCCCTGTAGATGTTCAGTGATTTATGAATAGACGTGTGCTGTATGGGAGGGTTATATACCTTCTGGTGTCCCAAAGTTTCACCACGTTGTCCAGTGAACCAGACATGAGCTGGTATTGGTGAGAGGGAGCCCACTTCACCGCCGTGACCCAGCCCGTGTGTGAGGTCAAGGAGAGGAGGACCAGGGACCCGTCTGAGCCGGACACAGGAGACACACACAGGAAGTGACCCACACACGTCAAATATGCATCCTTCACCCCCGCAGGCACACCTGTAAAATACCTAAATACTGCATAGACAGATGTGTAGTGATGCCCTGAGCTCCAGTACACAGTCTATGATGGAGCTTCCTGACCTTTCGAGCGAGGGTCCCAAAGTCTGATGTGTCTGTCTGTGCTGCCAGAAGCCAGGCGGCGGCACACAGGGGAGTAGGACACGCAGTTGAACACTTTACTGCCTGTCTGCAGGAAGAGAGCATGCGTCAGTAGGGTAGAGTATCAAACATCAATCTGTCTACCAACTGGCTCATGGTTAAACGTGTGCACGGTGTGTGACCATCTTACCAGTGTGGTCTTCAGCCCTCCCGTCTCTGCGTCCCACAGACGCATGGTGTGATCCCAGGATGCGCTGCACAGCTCCGCCCCGTCGCACCACAGCACCGAGGACACGGCCTCGTTGTGGCCCGACAGAGTCATGAGGGGGGTCTGTAGGGAGGAGAGAGACAGTTACCATAAGACACAGCACAGGACAAACCAACCTCTACTCGGTGGGTTAACATCCCTGACCAAGTCACAGGAGCAATAGAAGTCAATGTTTCCTCAGATGTTTTCTAGCTGTCCATGAACATCATGTGCTAGTGTGGCTCCCTCACCCTGGTCAGCCCCACGTGTTCAGTCTTCTGCTTCTTCCTGGGTCTGCTGGAGGCCTCCTCCACCACCTCATCTTCCTCATCTGTGGGAACTGCAAGCACAGCAACTCATCAAGTACCCTGGTTTATCCCTGTATTTTCTACGTGCGGGGGGGTGATTGCGTGATTCCCTGACAGTACCTGCGGACCAGACCTTGAGCATCTTATCCCACGAGCCGCTGCAGAACTGAAAGTGAGAATAACTCAGATGTTACACGCCGTTTCCTTCTCTCCTATTATTGCTAACACCCCTCGTCCCTTTCTCTCCCACCGTCTCTGTCATTCTCACCTTTGTGCGGGAGGGATCGGTGGCGACTGTGTCAACACTCCCAGCATGCCCGCGGCAGCAGTGTTTGGCTTTCAACTTGTTCCTCTCTGAGTCCCACTCCCACAACAGAATGGTCTGGTCCAGAGAAGCCGTGAGCAGCAGGGAGGTCAGCCCATCTGTGCAGAAACAGGAGTGTGCAACTGGTCAGAACTGCAGTCAGAACATGAGAAGTACAGTCATGCTTCCGTCCTCCTCACCTCTCTTGACCCACGCCACGTCCTTCACCACATCTGTGTGTCCTGCCACCGTCATCACAGCCTTGCCTTCCAGGGACCAGATCCTGGCTGTCTTGTCATAGGAGCCGGTCAGGATCCTGCTCACATACCATTCATGTCATTTAGTTCATGGTCCTTTTACTGTGCAGAAATGCACTCAGTAGCATCGCGTGTCGACCAGGTTGCTGTAGGGACCACCTTACTCACCATTCAGAGTCTGCCTCAACAGAACTGATCCAGTCATCGTGCATCATACACTCCTCAGGCTGAGGTGCTGTGAATCTCTCCACGTACTCGATCTCCACCACCTCTTCCTAAGGTCCCACAGGGGCACACAAGTGAAACTCAAACATAGGTCTAGTCATTGCTTGGGAGTTTGCTGTGTAGTGTGACTGTCAGTAAGTGTTTTAATAGGACAGGATTAGCTCACCGTGGATATTCCTTCTGTGTCCATGTGATTGGACAGAGACATACGCAGGAACTGACCACGGACCAGGAAGTCGAATTCGACTTGGCTATGGGATGCTTGAAACAAAACCACCACTACATTTAGTACAGTTCAACACCAGTTATTTAACTACATGCAATCAGCACTTGCCGTTATAACCAAGGTGTGCACTTTTTAATATTGGGTTATTCGATACATAGTGTTCATAGTAAGCCCCTGTTATCACCATTCTTTGCTTCCAGGAGTTTGTTGATAACATTACTGAGATCTTGCACCTCGGAGACCGCTGGTATGGAGAAAGGGACGTCATCTATTGCATATCTGAAGAAAGATACGTTGTTATTAAAAGTGACAAGTCAGTCAGTGGAGAAAATTTTGTATTTCGGGCTGTAACTATAAGGTTTTTAAATTTAGGCACGAACGGCCATGGAATGATCTATCTTAGGTAGAAAGCTGTCAAAAGGTGATAGTGAGCGTTATTGGCTTGCATTTGTTATGAAAGAGTTCTGACGATAGGCACGCTAATGTTAGCTGTTAGCTAACTGGCTGTAAAATAGTTAAATGTCAAAGCTCAAATAATTACGGTAAACTTACCTTTTATTTTCTGTGAAGAACCTTGCTTGTAACTGAGACATTTTTACTTTTGTATGGTTACTAGCTACAAACTAAAAAGCTAACTAGATTATGTTAGCTAGGTACTTCATAAACAGGTCTCATCCATGCAGTGAGCACTTTTGCCATGTGGTTTAAATCAAGACATTTTTGTGGAGCACAGAAAACTCAATCGAGCACTTCGCGATTTCAACTAGTAATGTCTGAGCTCTTGATGTCGCAATGTAAGCAAAGAAAACTCAAGGGTAATATGTTTTGAAATGTTTTGTTGCACAGTAAAATACATTTGATAAAACATTTTGAGGTAGAGTCTAAATAAAATAAGCAGGTTGGTGTCTCCCTTCTTCCTCATTGCTGCCTTTTGGGAGTTGTTCACCTTCAGTTATTCTGGATAGGGAACCCCTGGCTCGTGTCCTCAGAGGGCAGCTGGTAGGATCTACCGGTGTGGGCTGCCAGAGGAAGGCAGTCACCATAGCCCTGACACACGTCACCCATGGCTGGAGAACAGAAGCCCTGAACAGCAGAAGCTGTGCAGCAGAGGTCTGGAGCCTGTGTATGAGGTTGTGTGACAGCACCAGCTGACTGTACTCTGTCACCACCACCACCACCACCACCCTTCCTCTTGACCTCATTAGCACAGAGCTGCTGGATAGCACCTTAATCTGCTGCTCTGCTTGACCTCTAGTCTTTCACACCAGGACCCCCACAGCTTGGGGTCTAGTTAGAGGGTTTGGGCCCCAGTAAGAAAGGACCCATCAGCCTACACTCTAATGAAATGCAGTCGGCAGGTATTGCATGGTGGGGGAGATTATGATTTCATTCCAGTGCAGGAAGTGCAGAGCTGTTCTCTATGTATCCAAACATGAATTCTACTAGAACACGTCTAGCAGTTTCCGATTGGCTTAATGATGGCAGCAGTTCACAACTTTTAAGAATAAAGTTAGATAACTGACTACTGAAAGTTTCCAGAAAAGACAGTACAGCAGAATTAAAATAAAACAAAATTCATTTAATTGACCAGAAAATGAAATTTCTATCCTTTAAAAGGCAGAGGCCATCCATGGGGAAAAAAAGTTTTTTTCATATAAAGGAGGTATGTATGCAGACGTAGACAAGACTGAATGAAGAAACAAAAGCTACACTACACTTAAGTGATTTGCAATTCTTTTTTAACTCAAACATACTCACAACATGACTTGCATAACCATCCAGACTTACTCTCGTAAAAACATGTTCATTACTCATTTCAGACTGAACAATTTCTTGAATGAAAACACCTGGCTTCCACAACGAAAGGACCTTACACAGTCCGGGTCAGATGTACGCGCAGTGACATAAAAACTCTAACTAATAATATACACTATATCCCTGTTCATCTTATTCCCCTTCATCCTCTTTGATCTTCTTTTTCTTCTTCTTCTTCTTCTTTTCTGTGGCCTTCAAAGAAAGGAAAAAACAATATGTTGAAAGAGAAAAAGAAACGCACACCAGATACTGAGCTTCTAAATTCCAGAACGGAGCCTTACTTCCTCTGTGGGCGCCTCTGCTGCCTCCTCCTCCATCTCCTCCGCCTTCACCTCCTCCTCTTCTGCAGCCTCGGCCTTCTTCTTCTTTTTCTTCTTCTTCTTGGGAGGTTCGTCAGCAGTTTCTGGTTCTGGTTCTGGCTCTGGTTGGGTCCAAAGCGCAGCAGTTTGAGCATCGCAAGACGACAGTGCGGTAAGCGGCAGATCGTGTGGGTCTGCTATGGTGGATGTTTCTGTGATGCGTGTGATGTGTGGTCATCATTCATGTCCCCTCACCCTCCTCTGCTGCTGCTGCTGCTTCCTTCTTAGCTTTCTTGGTCTTGACAGGCGTTGGTGTGGCTTCCTCTTCTTCCTCTACCTCCTCAAATTTCCTCTTCTTGGAGGTTGAGGGCAGCGTGGAGTCACCAGAGGGGTCGTACACCTTCACGTCACTGGAAGACAGGAAATGCTTTACTTAACACATCTTGGGAAATCAACAATTTTCACAAATTGTTCTATCAATTCCCCTCATGAAAAGGGCATGTAGGTTCCACAATGAGACTTAGTTTACCTTTTATGTTGGTATTTATCAGCCTTGGCCATTGCTTTTCCTGTTCCACTGATTCTTCTGATCTGTGGAGCAAAGTGGTCAAATATTAGCAATTGTTCTCATTTTGGACAGTTTCCCAAAACAGTTATCTAACAACTATTATGACAGTCTGATAATGGAAAGAACGTGGATTCTTAGTGTACTTACTCCCTTGTCCTCCAGGTGGCGTAGTCTGACCTCCAGCTTAGCCCGGTTCTCAATACCCATCTCAGCGTTTGTGTCTTCACCCAGGGCATCGTAGCGAATAGCTAGGGCTGCCTTGGCTGCAAGCATCCTGGAAATCTAGAATGGAAATAACACATACATTCACATGCAACTATGCAGCTGAAAGGTCACCATGTGGCCATCTAAAACCCAGCTAGTCTGTATGAAAGACTCCTTCCCCGCTCACCTTGCCCTTGTTCTTGGCTGTGGTCTGGCCCACCAGGGAGGCGTGGTAGATCAGACCGTACTTGGGCGTGTCTCTGCGTGTCTTCAGCGCTCTGAACAGGGCCTTCTCAGCTCCCAGGATCTGCACTGTGGAGGCCGGGTGCTTGGCCAGATTCAGCAGAGATCCTTTATATGGCCAAAGATCAGATGAGGCAAGTCAGTTTGAGGAGCGGGCCTGTTCCTGCTACATGAGGACGTACACTAGGGGAACGGTTCTTAACTATGTCTACGTGTTAGTCTTGGTACAAGCTCAGATGAGGTAGTGACTTAAAGCCATCAGGTAGTTTCAGGAACAGTGACATACAGTCATCATCATCAATGCTTGTTCTATGCACCTTTATATTATATCTATATTGTATAAAGTCTTCATCTCATTCATTGGAGAATGGTTCCTCACCAGCGTGTGAGATAAGGCGAGCGCCCACCAGTTCTCCCACCATCACGGTCAGGTTGGGGGCGATGGCCGTCATTCTGTTCTTCAGATAGTCGTACAGCTGCGTGCGGTACTCTGAGATATCGATCACCTGCGCAGGACGCAAAACACGACAGGGAGTGAGAAGGGTTGACCAGACTAAACACAGACGTGCTGTGTTGGAGTAAGTCCCAGGGATTAACATGTGACTGTTCAGATGAGGTAGTGACTGAAATACCCACATGGTCTGTTTCAGGAAAAGGACAAATATGTCGTCATCATCACCACTGTCAATGTCATTCCAGATCGCAGGGCAATATGACACTATCGTCTCTGTATGGATGGGTTTCTGAGTAGATCTTTACCTGGTCACACAGGTGCATGATATTGTTGATGTCCTCCTCGGATACCTCGGTTCCCATGGAGATTTCAGCGGCGAGTTTAACCTCTGCTTCAATCTCCTCGGGGATGAGGTCGGACAGGTCAGTTGTAGCCACGTTGGTTCGGACCCCTGAGGATGTGAGAACAGTGAAAGGTCATTCACAGACCCCAAAATAGGCTGCATATCAACAGCACGGCGTGATGGGGGGGAGGGCATTCAACGTTTGGCCTGGTCAGATCTGGTCTGAACACTATTAACCATGCTGTGTCAATGAACATCCTCAGAGACCATTCAGGCCTGTGGCAGTACAAACCTATCTTGCGGACACTCTTGCAGTAGGCCAGGTTGTCGGTGATGATCTTTCCCAGCTCTGGGAAGTGCCATCCGTACCACTCTCTGCAGCGCATTATGTAGTTGTTCAGCTCTTTATCCAGGTCATCCAGTAGGGCTAGCAGGAGATGTACACAACAAATTAGCTACCAAAGTCTTTAGTCGTTAAAGGAGCACTACATACCATGTATGAGGGGGAGCTTACAGATTGCTTGGACGATCATGGTGTCCACCTTGTCTGGACTGAACTTCAACTTGTAACGGGACAAACTTTAAAAAAGAAACCAAACAATAATCAGTTGAGTGTGATCGAAACAACAACGGTCACAGAGTGTTTGACATGTAACGTTTTCTGTAGTTAAGGTGTTGCCTCAGTGGTAGTGACGAATGCTGAGGAAGATCCACAGGTGGTTTCAGACAGCATATGATAATCATGGGCAGCCTACCAGCCAGATGGGTGCGTGCAAGGGTATCCACACTATACCATACCTGTGTGCAAGTCCAAGTGACATGGCACTGATCTCACGGGGAGGCAGTCCAGTGATCAACCCCTCCATCTGGGTCCTAATGCCCCTCATCAACTCTGCTATGGCAGGGCTGTGCACACAGTTCAGGTTCAGCTTGTCCTGTGCATGGAACAGGGAAAAATGTCATTGCGATCTTTGTCGAAGCTTGTTGTATTGGCCGTTTCCTGCCCACAAGAGGGATGGAACACTCACTTTGATCACGCCTCCGAGTTTAACATCGCTGATGGCGAGCTGCTCGTGAGCCTCTTTGGCCACTACTTTCTTGAGGATCTTCTTCAGGCTTTTCCCAATCTTCCCCTCAGTCATGGCAGTTGCAGCTGTACGAGGTGTAAAGATACTTGAATGAGTGACCACAACACTGCTGCTGCATTAAGACTGGTTTCAATGCAAGAATTACATCTCCAGGACTAGTTTGGATTATTAACATGAAACGGCTGTGGTTGTCTCAGTGGTAGTGACGAAACTGCTGAATGACCTCACACTTCAATCGGACACAAGAGATACATCATTGACTCCACAGCCAGGAGGCTTTGTTGTATCTGTGCTGTTAACGCTTGCTTACCTGCTAATGCCTCTGTGGTATCTTGGAATTTCTCAAACTGTTTCAACTTCACACTGGTAGGGAAAAGTACAGTCAGTACATCCATTTGAATAATAGACGCAAGCCCAAGTCGCGGTAAACAATATTATGGCTAATCTTGACCAAGCAAGGGTCGATACTTACACTTTGTTAGCTTTTTCTGTCGTTTCAAACTCCTTCCATAGGTTGTCGACCTCTTGAAGTTTCGACTCGTCGAGGACCTATGATAGAACATTCCACAAAATAAACCATCACGTTTTCAATACGTTCTTAACATGTGTACCTATCGCGTAGTTAAAACGACTTCAAGTGCTACCACATGTCGGCACGCGGTCCTTAAATGTTTAGTGTCTAGCTACAACTGGCATCAAACCATGAGTTTTCTTGTAACTAATGATGGTGCATATATTGACATAAAAGTGATTAGTTACGTAATGTGTTCCTAATAATGTCAAATATATTTTTCCGTGAATGGTTGATTTTTGGCCTAGTCCACGCTTATTTGCTAAGCTAGTTAGCCCGCAAGCACACAGCGCCATTTACTTAAATCTAGCGTACTCTTAGTAAAACCTAGTTTTAAAAAAAAAACCTACCTTGAAAATGGCATAGCCAGCAGCGGTCTCAAATAAAACGAGCATTTTGATGTCTTTAAACAATCAATACAACACTACTGCTGCTCTCCAAGAGAGCCTTGCCTGCACAGAAAACTACCACGCTGCACAAACTACTTCGGAAGAGAAGGAAAAGACATGCATGCATCGACGGTGGGCACCGTGGACACGCGGGGAAGTTCATGAACCCGGAAGTTCTTCACATTACACCACTTTGATTAAATCTTTCCAGAAACAAAGTTGCATTTTCAAAGTGTATATAGTATGCGTATATGTGTGTTTCAGTACATTATTATTAATAATAAATAATAATGAGCAAAAACGTTTGTTTATACAACAAATCCGTCATTTCCGTTGTTGTGGCCATAGACTTCCGACTTCGCCATCGCTAACCAATAGTATATGCACTAATCCATCGCTGTTCTGGTCAAGAAGGCCAAATAGCGACAAGGTAAGAGTGGATAAAACGAGTCATTTAGCTTTATTTGTTCATGTGTCGTGCGTTGTTTTGCATGTTGAACCACTATAGATACTGTCCATGCGATACAACCTCACCACCACCCCGTGTCCTTGAAAGGAAGCTAGTTAGCTTAGCATAGTTTAGCCATTCCGTAGTCCAGCGGTGTGGGAGTTAGAATTTAGTGTCGAGTTCAGAGAAGGACACATGCCATTTGTGTTTAAGGACAAATAAGTAATGAAGCGGAGCTTCACTTTAGTATTTCTGTTTGGATATTATATGTATATATATATCGATGTTGATTTTGTTACATAGCCACTCTTGTCAAATCGTTATCAAATTGGCTAACAGAACCAGGTTTTGTAATGCTGGTCTTGCTGTTGTGCATAGATTTGTATATATTTATTGCGCTACTAGATGACAGTAGTCATATTAGAAGTTGTCACAGGTTACGCAATAGTACTAAACTAGCCATCATGTTAAGCTCTTGTCTGTCTCTTTCTCTCCAGCGTCATGTTGCGTTTGCCAGCCGTGAGCCGAGCGCTAGCCGGGACAGCCAAGGGCAGCCTGGCTCCCTCTAACAACGGTAACTGGGCCGCGATAACGTGTTTGTCTTGCACTATCTGCCTGTGTATACCTCAATATTGTGTGGGAATTTCAGCTACCGTGGGATTTAACATGACCCTGGTGTCCTTATGCACCTTCAAATCACTTAGATGTCTGCCAACGCAGTTCCCCATATCTCGCACATGCCTTTCCCACTCCATCTGTACCTTCAGTGTATGTTTCCAAATTTTGAAGTGTGGTCAGTTTGTATTTGTATTACTTTTACTCACTTTGTGTTGATGCAAACATGTGCTTACAGTGCGTACCTCCATCCGGGCAGCCAGTAATATGGTTGAGGTGTTTGTGGATGGAAAGCCAGTGGAGGTAGCACCTGGAACCACAGTGCTACAGGTAACCTCAGTGGGAAGCAATGCATTATGAAACACTATTATTGTGATATTGCCAAATTAGCTATACTGATGAAGCATCTGTTGACATATGGCACTGCATATCGGTGTGTTTCTAGGCCTGTGAAAAGGTGGGTGTACAGATCCCAAGGTTCTGTTACCACGAACGTTTGTCTGTTGCTGGGAACTGCAGGATGTGTCTGGTTGAGATTGAGAAAGCTCCAAAGGTAACATGATCACAAAGTAACAAATGTCACGATTTAAGTGTTTTGAGCTAGACAACATACCTAGAAAACTGGGTGGTTTTGATGGAAAGTCTTGGTTGTCTGGTCAACAGCCCGTGGCCGCATGTGCCATGCCAGTGATGAAGGGCTGGAACATCCTCACTAACTCAGACAAGACCCGTAAAGCCAGGTACAGTGACATACTTGACTTTGGGTCAACAACAGTTATAGATGTACAAACATCTAGGATGTTGTCAAAGCTGATTGTTCAATAGGGACGTGTGTGATTGTTTGTCAACAGAGAGGGGGTGATGGAGTTTCTGCTGGCCAATCATCCCTTGGACTGCCCCATCTGTGACCAGGGAGGAGAGTGTGACCTACAGGCAAGTACATATGCTCTCACTCTCTCTCCCACACACACACTCACTCTCGCTCGCTCTCTAACCATGTTTTGTGTTCTTGCACCGTAGGACCAGTCCATGCAGTTTGGTACAGACCGAAGTCGGTTCACTGAGAACAAGAGGGCGGTGGAGGATAAGAACATCGGGCCTCTCATCAAGACTATCATGACCCGCTGCATCCAGTGTACACGCTGCATCCGGTGAGCTTTGCTCTGTTTGTCCCTTTGAGCCTCTGTACTCGTCTCAGAAGTGTGGGCTTATGTTTTTGGTGCTATAGCACCTATTCGATACCTACACATAATACAGTTCACATACTGTACGACTTACCCTGCTCTATGGGATGTGCTTCAGTCATTTCCATCTAGTTAATAGTGGAGCCTTGCTCTGACTGGTCATCTGGTGACTTTCTTCACCAGCTTTGCCAGTGAGATTGCTGGTGTGGAGGACCTGGGCACCACTGGAAGAGGTAACAACATGCAGGTGGGCACGTACGTGGAGAAGATGTTCATGTCAGAGATGTCCGGAAACGTCATTGACATCTGTCCCGTGGGAGCCCTGACCTCCAAACCATATGCCTTTACTGCCAGACCCTGGGAGACCAGGTACTGTGTGTGTGTTAGAGACAAAGTGAATATTCATGTTTTTAAAGATGCATTACAGAATACATTTTGAACTTCTGTGTTTGCAGAAAAACCGAGTCCATCGACGTGCTGGATGCAGTGGGCAGCAACATCGTGGTGAGCACCCGTGCTGGTGAGGTGATGAGGGTCATGCCCCGTCTCAATGAAGACGTGAACGAGGAGTGGATCTCGGACAAGACCAGGTCAGGTTCAGGTCAAATACCACTTCATTATACATGGGGCAGCACTTCACCTGAGATCATCCACTACAATGCATCCATTGAACCTGCATCCACTGAAGTGTGATTCAGAATCATATACTGCATATGTGTGAGCGGAAGCAAGTTTACGTGTATGTAATACATTGTGTGTAGGTTTGCATATGATGGGTTGAAGAGGCAGAGACTGACCCAGCCCATGGTGAAGAACGCATCTGGTCAGCTGGTACCCACATCCTGGGAGGACGTCCTCACCCGTGTGGCTGGAGCTGTAAGTATCACGCTGGATCCTGGAAGGCCTGTTCGTTTGTAGCGTGTTTCATGTGAGTCAATGTGTGTTTGTGTAGCTGCAAGGAGCCCAGGGCAGCGATGTGGCGGCCATAGCTGGAGGCATGGTGGATGCAGAGGCCCTGGTGGCTCTGAAGGACCTGCTCAACCGGCTGAACAGTGACACTCTATGCACTGAGGAGGTGTTCCCCATGTCAGGGGCTGGGTGAGTGGGTGTGTTTGTTGTTGTGGTGGGGGGGGGGGGGGGGGGGTTGCTCAGAAAAGAGCTTGTAATTGAGTTTGATTGTGTTCACGCGGTTGGAACATGCTGAGTGTTCTTGTTTGCGACTCTGGTTTGTATAGTACTGACCTGCGCTCCAACTACCTGCTGAACTCGAGGATCGCTGGCATTGAGGAGTGTGACCTTCTGCTGCTCATTGGGACTAACCCTCGCTATGAAGCCCCGCTGTTCAACGCTCGCATCCGCAAGAGGTACGTTTATGCACACACACAAACCCTTGAATTTTTGCTAATAACACACAATAACTGAATGTAACCCACTCCCCCCCCCCCACTCTCTCTCTGTCTGTCAGCTGGCTCCACAATGAGCTGCAGGTGGCACTGGTGGGAAGTGCAGTGGACCTGAGCTACACCTACGACCACCTGGGGGAATCTGCCCAGGTTTTGCAGGAGCTGGCCAATGGGACACACCCCTTCTCCCAGGTATTCATGGCAATACACACAACAGCCACTGGAAATGATTTGCCACGATTAATAGTCCTGTGGGTCTTGTTATAATTGTAAATTGTAGTTTGTGAGAGTCATATCTACTTTCTGCCATGTCTGGAACTTATCCCTTGTTCTCTCGCTGTCGCATGTGAGGTGCTGGCCAAAGCCAAGCGGCCAGTGGTGGTGGTGGGTAGCTCAGCCCTGCAGAGGGAGGACGGGGCGGCCATCTTGAGCTCCGTGTCCACCATAGCCCAGAACGCAAGGGCCAGCAGCGGGGTGGAGGAAGGCTGGAAGGTTCTCAATGTGCTGCACAGGTCAGCATAGCCAGTCCATAGAGCATCTGTTTGTTCCGCTAGTGTGCAGGGTTACTGCAGCATGTCCTCTTTGTCCAAAAAGAATCCAAAACGCTAATCAGTGTTAGCATATTAGCTTACCCTTATTCTGACCAAACATGCAGTAGTCCCACTTTCTCTGTTTGTACGGTTTAACCGAGCAAAGGGCTGTCGTGATTGGGTTGTGTTTGCAGAGTGGCCAGTCAGGTGGCAGCTCTGGACCTGGGTTACAAGGCAGGGGTGGAGGCTATCCGCCAGGCCCCACCCAAGGTTCTGTTCCTGCTGGGAGCCGATGCAGGCTGCATCACCAGACAAGATCTGCCCAAGGACAGCATGATCATATACCAGGGTAGGAACACACACACACACACACACATTTGAACGTATGATTTTACACAACAGCGCACATTAACACACACGTGATGCTCCTGCCATTTGTGGTTCCTCCTAGGTCACCATGGCGACGTGGGAGCGATCATGGCTGATGTCATTCTGCCTGGAGCCGCTTACACAGAGAAGGTAGGAACCTACGTGAACACGGAGGGGCGGAGCCAGCAGACCCGCGTGGCCGTCACAGCACCCGGCATGGCCAGAGAGGACTGGAAGATAATCCGAGCCATCTCTGAGGTACACTCTCTTAGTGTTATACACACACGGTCAAATCCCTAATATATGCTTTTAGACACAGATTCTTCCAGCATTGGCATGTGCTGTGCTTATTGAACGTGTGTGGGCGTTTCCAGCTGGCTGGCGTGACGCTGCCCTATGACACCGTGGACGAGGTGAGGGACAGACTGGCGGAGGTTTCCCCCAACCTGGTCCGCTACGATGACGTGGAAGAAGCCAACTACTTTAAACAGGCCAACGAACTCTCCCAGGTCACTGCCTAACCTGTCACCTCTCAGCCCTAAATCTCATTGTTGATCGAAGCATGGTGTTATACTGTATGAAAGTATAATGGGCAGGTCATTTTTCTCTTTTTATTCCCTCATATTTGGACCTTCTCTCTTTCCTTCAGACGGTGAACCAGACTGTCCTAGCAGATCCTCTTGTTCCTCCTCAGCTCACGGCTAAAGACTTCTACATGACAGGTGTGTGTCCGTGTGACAGACGAGTGTGCTTACTTATAGGTCAGCTAGATCAAACATTTACGTGTGCGTGCGTGTGTGTGTGTGTAACTCTTGCTCTGTTTTACAGATTCTATCAGCAGAGCCTCTCAGACCATGGCCAAGTGTGTAAAGGCCATCACAGAGGGAGCAGACGCCATTGATGAACCTTCTATTTGCTAAACAAGCGCAGATATACACACAATAACGCACACACATATTGACATCACATTAACATTCAGTGGTGACTCATTTATTTAAGTTGTCCTTGCTGCTTGTTGTATATGATACCATTTCCACTCTTTAAGAAGAGGGCTTTGTTGAAGAAAGCTGTAACTGTAATGATTATGAATAAATCTTTATCCTTAAGTGTCTGTTAGGCAAACTATGGCGTTTCAATGGTGTGCTTTTCAGTGCCATTTCACCCAATCCATGGAGACGTCTGTTTATGAAGGATACAAGCTGGCCACAAGTGTGAGCTACTTTATTAGTAGGGTTTATTGCCAGGGTTAGACAGTGTGGATTAATACAAAGTCACATTCATTGGCTGAGTGAGATAGTAGAATGATTGTCAATTGTACAACAAACACAGGCTGTTTATTTACCAACACTGAAACTACTGAGATTAAATGTATTGTATCCTTACAAAACACATGATTGTCTTAGGACTAAATATATTACAATAATACTGTCAGACAAACTCAAATTAGCTATGCTTTTTGTATGCCAAGCACAGCTATTTACGTGTATGCAATATTCAGTGTCTCCTTATTTTACAGTGATACTTCTGAGTGCTGAGTTCAGTGGCGAGAGCTGGGATGTTAGGCAGGCCACATGCAGGAGCTTTGAGTTATGGGTAGGGGTCAGGGGTCAAATGAGGTTCCAGACAACGGTCAGTGCGGCCACTATGCCATTCAGGACAGCCACGCTGTAGCCCATGTGGAAGGAGTGGCCTGTCAAACGCCTACAAGACACACAAGCATGCACATGCACACACATACCACAACAAGAGCATTACCATGTTGCACAGCAATGCAAGGGTCGTTTATGATCCTTTGTTGGGTAGGTGTGCTCATTGTCCCTTAACTATTGGATGGAAGCATGTGTATGTTGTGAGTGTGTTTAATACCTGAGGTGGGCAGGCGACAGAGGGGTTGGGGGAAACATGCCTGGCTGATAGGAGTCAAAGTATGTGAGCATCCATGAGAAACTGCAGCAGGAAAAGCCAGCCAACACTGACAATACCAGAACACTCCAGAATCCTTCAGAGACAACAGGGAGATCAAAGCTGTAACATGTGACAGGAATTGTGAGAAGAAATTGCGGCCTCCAAACCTCCAGCTGAAACTCACCCAGGATGCGGACCTCTGTCCCATCCTCCCCCAACATCCTCTCAGCACTCAGGTCTGAAACAGTTACAAATGTTACAGTGGGACCAGCCTATCAAAACGCAAAACGGAGCACAGTGTTATATTTATGTGGGTGAAAGGCATACCTTTTAGAATGAGGTATAGAAATGCACAGAAGACAGCAACAGCCAAGACCAGGAAAACACTACAAAGCATCGACAAAACCATCTTTGGCCATGGTCGCGGGTTATCGCCAAAACTCTTGTTCAACTTCCGGGGATAAGTAACCGGTTGTCTGAACTCCTGACCAAGACCGGTACCCCAACGAGAAAAATCTTGAACCTCTGATACCGATTCTTGATCTAGTCTTTCCCCAAACATGTGAGTGTCACTTCCGAGAGCTGTCATACCGTTGGATAACCGTTGCATGTCAGCTGCAGACCAGTTTTCTCGGAATTCCTTGCAAACACGAAATCAGACTTTACGGTTCTTACTCCACACTAAAAAGTTAAAACGTAGCCACTTCACAGTAACTTGATAGTAAATAACGTGTTTATACGGAATTATCCGTCATTCTGAAATGAAACCAACAATCTTGTTCTTACATGACCCGAAAACTTCGTAGACTCAATAGTCGCTTCCGCGTGAATAGATTTAAGTCCGCCTATTACCTTACAGCCAATCAGAAATCAGAAATGATCTGACGTAGTAGTGATGAATCAGTTTTGGGGTTTTTTGCTTCTCGGCAGTCCAGTCCGTGGGTACCACCTTGTTTATATGTTCTCTATAATCAAATTTGATTAATTTATCGATCGTAATAGAGTGGATTGGTAGACTGTGGTCATGCAGTAGCCAAGACTTAGGGCCAGTAATTCAAATTATTACACAAGGGGTTTGTATCGCGCAATCAACTGTTGTTTTTTTTAAACAATGATGGACTGCAAGCGTAATGTTTTCAAGGGCGTGTCTCACTTTGGGGGGTATAGTGAAATGCTGCCCTCTTGTGATTCACAATACGCATACAAACTTTACAATAAAGTATTATGCACTCTGGGGTATACGTTTCAAAAATTCCTAATAAACGCAGACAGGCCTCACAGTCTGACAGGGAAGCATTTATTTACACAACATGTGCAGGATTCAACATCAACATTGAGGAACACTTACAAAGCAGGGTACAGGCAATGAGCAGGATTCCCTAGAAAATATATATACACACATAGTAGAAAAGTATTGTGCTGTTGTCACGTTCACATTCCTGTTTTCTTTTCCTTTTTATTAGATTGATATGAAATGGAGAGGTCTACCTTGCCCAGGGTTGGTCATGAGACAGCCAGGGATGGTGTGTGTGTGTGTGTGTATGTGTGTGTGTGTGTGTGTGTGTGTGTGTGACGTCAAGGTGTTAGTCTGTCTCCATAATCAACTACTTCCTTAAAATAACAAGACGTAGCATCGAATAGCAAACACATTAGCACCCAGGTCTGTGTGTGTGTGTGTGTGTCTGTGTGTGTGTTTGTGACAGACAGTTTGGTGAAGTTACAGTAAGATAAGATAACAACCTGTATTGTTTAGGATAAAGGTAGCAAATACAGTAGCAAACACAGTAAATGTGGTGGATGTAGAAACACAGTACAAGTCGGACTGTTTCACAGTCATTATTTGGACTCATGTTGTTTCACCTGTTTTGGGGGTTGTGAGTATTTTTTGTTTTTTGGAACAATAACGTTTTTTTGTCTTTTTTTGAGTGTTCTGTACAGGCATTAACAGCTCACAATAGACACAGCTAACCAGAGCCATTCTGTAGATTCTGAGTTTGATCATTAAGGTTCTGCCCAAAAATGAACACAAGAACCGTTTAGGCCTGTATGGTGCATCCAAGTCAATATTAGACCAATCTAAATGCATCTGATGGAATGGTTTTAGTTCATTTTATTTTAAACCACGTCGAATTCAACGTCTGTAATATAAACTACAAATTATCATTGCAAGTTTAGTTACTGAATCGTAGGGAGGCACCATATCCAATGCTGAGCAAATACTCTCCATACATATGACTCTGGTATTACCGCATTTAACAAGTCCAGTCTAAACTCATGAAATTAACAGCCCTTCATAATAGCGTTAGTAAGAATCTGTTGGAATGTTCAACAAAAAACATGCCAGTCGGTCTTCTTCCTCCGCCTCCTCTTCCTCCTCCTCCTCCTCCTCCTCCTCTTCTAGTCTCCTCCATCCTCTAGTCCAACCACGTCCTCTCAAGTTATTTCTTTTGAATTGATGAGATTTGCAAAAAGTGCTAATTGATTCCAAGGTTTGAAGTCTGTGAGCACAGGGGAGTAATGGGGAGTGGTGAGGGGAGAAGCTTCAGAGTTCAGAGTCAGAGTCTCTCTGCTCGGTAAAGACAACACATGAGTGGCTGAGATTTTATTTTCTCTTTCTCTCTCTCTTGCATCTCTCTAATTCTCTTCCATGCACTCTCTCGTCATAGATTCCATTCCTATTCTACCAGTCTTTTCTTCTTTCTTTCTTTCTTTCTTTCTTTCTTTCTTCCTCTGTAGCTGAGAGCTCAGTAGTGTTCTTCAGTGTGGGCGGGATCACAGAAGAACCGAGAGCTGCGTTTGGCTGTCCTGGCAGTGAAGGGGACGGTTTTCAACACTGCAGCCAGAAAACAGCCAATTAGATCAGAGCAAACAAACAAACAAACCAGTAAAACGACAGCAAGCAGGAGCATGTGTAAGCATCCGTGTTTGTCTCTGTGCACGCGTAATGCCTGTGTACATATGGGTGTTTGTGCGTGTGTGCGCATGTGTGTACCTGTGATGATGTCCTCTATGGCTCCGTCTTTGCCTTCATAAACATGTCGGCTGTCTTTTCCTGTCTGACGTTTCCTCAGCTCTGTGATCAGCTCCACCTGCTGACGTTTACCCTTGTGGGAGGGAGACTGTGTGTGTGTGAGAGAGAGACAGAGAACGTGTGTGTAAGTGTGAGAGGGAGAGAAGCAGAAAGAGAGAGAATCCGTTTTTATATTCCACTGCGAAGACAAGGAATGTCACAGTGATGAGGCGGTCACCATGGCGACACCCAGCGCAAGGCCGACAGGCGTGTCTCCATGGTAACGGGCTGTACCTTGGGCTCCTCCTCCTCGTGCTGATGCTCCTCTTGCTCCAGTTTCTCCAGCATCATTTGCTCCTGTCTCCTTTTCTGTTCGTTCTCCTCCTCGGCCAGCTGCACACACACGCATGCATGCACACACACACACATGCGCGCGTACGCACACACATGCGCGCACACACGCACCCGCACACACGCGCACACACACACGCACGCGCACCCACACACACGCACACAGAGGAGTAAACAAAAAGATAATGAAAGACAAAGAAAGAAACAAAGACAGACGGCGGGAGAGAGAAAATGCAAGAGAAAGTGAGAGAAAGCGAGACAGAGATAGGAGAGAGAGAGAGACAGCGTGAAACAGAGCGAGTAATAGACAGACAAGCACTGAGTTGTTCTTTTGAATCATCTTCTTTTTTCTCTCTCTCTCTCCACAAATGGAAATGGAGATAACTCCCACCCACACGTACACAGCACACACACGTGGTGCTCACCCTGTAGGCTTTGATGAAACGCACAAACACGGGGAAGAAGACGGAGGGGGGCATTGTCTTCGAACTCTCCCCGTAGAACTTGACAGCATCATCAAATGCATCCTGAAACATGAACGCAGCCAGCAGAGAAATAAAGAGATTTTAGCAGTCTTGATAGTGTAAATGTGTGAGTGTGTTTGTGTGTGTGTGTGTGTGCCTTGCCTGCGCTATGCGTGCATCCTCCTGTATCTTCTGCAGCCGGGTCTCATGCTTGCTGATGAAGTCTTTGAGCGTGGCGTTGTGGCCATGCATGCTGTATTCCCTCCAGGTCAGCTCCATACCTCGCTGCAGCTCCTTCACGTCGCACACCACGTTCTCCAGGGATACTGCACAACGCACACACAAAGTCAAATGAAGGGTTAGACTTGTGTGTTCTCGTGGCGTCTTGTTGCTTGAATACTGTTATTATATTGGGGGTTTCACAGGAACACACACATACACACTCTCACCTGCGGCAGCTTTCTCCACATAGTGCAGCTCGTTGTAGAAGAGAGCAACAGTAGGGTATTTCTCCCTCACTACATTAGCTATGTAGTGTAACAGAGTCAGCTTCCTGTCAGTGGTCTTAGTCTCCAGTAGCTGGAGGAGGAATACGCACACACACAATTGCACACTTAACTCCAAGTATGACGTGTGTGGGAACCAGAGGAGTGTGTTTGCTTTGTGAACGCAGCCCAGTGTGTTGATGTCTCTTACCAGATCTAAACTCTGCAGCTTGAACCCATACACAGCCCCTCTCTTGCTGCTGTTCATGTAGTTCCCCAGAGCCAGGATGATCTAATGACAACACACATGCACACACAGACACACAAACACACACAAAGGGTTATCTGGTGTTATTATTAGACGTGAAAAGAAAAGGCAACTCAAGGAGAGAGAAAGAGAGAGCAAAGTCTTATTACTGATGTTCACGCACCTCTAGAATCTTCTTGAGTTTCTGGGAAGACTTGATCGACACAGATGCAGCAATGATGGCATGGAGTTGCTGCCAGGAGAAAATAGAAGGAAAATCAATGACTCCATCATTATTTTGTGTGAGTGGGTGTGTGTCTGTGTGTGTGTGTGTGGGGGGGGGGGGGGCAGTGTGTCTATGTGTTTCTCTGATAAGTGTAGGTCAAATGCAATCCTTGCAACTACACTAACAGTATGGCAGCATAAAATATATACGCTGTGTTCAAGTCCAACCATCTACTAAATGACACTGAGGTCACACAGTGGCACATCAGTGTAGCACAGTGGCACATCAGTGTGTGTGTCTTACCGGGGTGAGCATCTGGATATTGTCAGTGAAGTTGCCCATGAAGGTGATGATGGACATGCGCTGGGCCACCCTCTCGATGCGGCTGAACTGCATCATGAACCTGTCCTCGTCGCTCAGCGCCTCCAGGGGCTTTCTGTCCCTCTCATACTGCCGTAGGACCTTCACCTCGCTCTCGGTGGGCAGGAAGCGCATCAGGCACTCCACAAAGTCCATCCGCACGGCGCGCAGGTCAAAGCTACGGCGTGGAGCGAAGACACAGGGGTTCAGGGAGACACAGGCAGAGGCTGGGCTGTTGAGCCTTTAAGAACACTTTCAGAAATACTAATGGTGGGAGGAATGGGGGATGTGGGGTGGGGGCAGGGAGGGGGCTAGGACAGGGGAGACGAAAGAGAGAAAGGTGGAAATGGGGGATGAGGTTGAGAAAAAAGGAAGCAAGGCACTAAGAGGAGACAGAGAGAGAGAGCGTCGGTGGTTTGGGGTCCAGCGGGGGCTTACGTCTGGATGGCTCTGCATATGAGCTCAGGCCCCTGGCCGGCCTTGCGGAGCGTGATGGCCAGGTTCTTGGCCCTGTTGGCCTCCAGGAGGGAGACTCTGCTGGGGCCTTTCTGGGGGGCCTTCTGCCTGCTCAGGGTGACGTCTACTGCTGGGCCCTGGGCCTTGGTCTTAAACATCTCCTCAAACTCCTCCACGTTCAACTCCTGGAACACACGAATCCCAGTACAGTGTGTGTGTATGAAGGTGTCTGTATGCATGAGTGTGTTTGCGTGTGTGTACTTATGCACACTAAGTGACTGTGCGTACCTGGAGGATTCTCTCATCATCAATGTCGTTGAAGACTGTTCCATTGATCTGACTGGGTTTTAGGGCTACCCAGTTGAACACTGGCATCCTGAATTTAGTCTGAATGGGCTTCTTAATCTTAACAGCTACAGGAAGAGAAGGAGAGATCTTAACAATACTGTATGTCATAAATGATGATCATTTCCATAAAGTCAAATTGTAATATGGAATGGAAATGTTGAAAGGGATTGCAAATGAGAGACACAGAGAGTAGGGAGCCCATGTATGAGAGAGAAGAATTCAACCCAACTGGGATCATTAAAGGGTCAGACTGAGTATGGCCAGCTCTGTCTACAGGGGATGGTTCAGGAGCAGTCGTTCTTATCCAGACCACTGCAAACTCATCCAAACTATTAAAGGAAATCACATTGTGGTTCTTATTGTGGTATTTGTCTTATTGAACATGCTGACCATCCCCTTTAACTAGGACCAGTTACATTTAGACAAGGCCACTTGACTAATCTGAATTAGAAACTTGATTGATTTGGAAATGGATCTAATCCAAAAACACTATATTTAACTCCATTTTAACTCTGTTTACATAAGGTAAACAGTGAGATCAAACAATCGAGATGACAGATTTTAAACACTGTATCAGGGTATCTCAGTCTGCCCCTGGTCTGACAAGGAGCTGTAGATTTACAACACAATGAAAGAACAGTGTGTGTGTGTATTTGGGTTTGTTTGTGTATCAGGAGGAAAGCACGTTAAGAGGAAACCTACAGAACAGCTTCAGAGGGCCCTCTGAGAGCAGAAGAGGAGGGAGAGAGAACCGAGACAGAAAGTTAGAGACTGTTACAGTGTAGGCTACAAAGAGCACCTGCAAAAGCTGGAAACGGAGGGAAATTGAAGCAAAAACGTGAGATATTGAATGAGGTGGACGTATTAACAAAAGCTACCCAGGGTTGGGTACTACTCTATGACGCGGAGACGAAGTTGCTGAAACCACATGCACGTCACGCTCACAAACCTCACCTGCCAAGCCAGAGTTGAAGATGACAGTGGGCGATCCTCCGCATCCAGGGAGAGGGGGGGCCACGGGGGGAGGAGGGGGGGGCAGAGGCCCAGAGCACGTGGTCTCCATGGAGCGGCAGGGAGGGGGAGGAGGAGGGGGCGGGGGAGGAGGGGCGGGGGGGGGAGGGGCGGGATAGGGCCCATTCGACACTGCAGGGAGGAGGAGTTTAGAAAGAGAGAAAGAACAACTTGTAAGTTCATTTGGATTTTCATTCTTGGCATCGCGAGTTAAAGGATTACCAGTGTTTTATTGTTCATTCATTTCAGTCATCTTCTTAATGTCCTTTACAACAACAACAGCAAGCACTCTGATAGGCTAAGAAAGGACTCACTCATTCCCAACATCTCTGGCATTGGTGGTGGGGGCGGGGGTGGGGGAGGGGCTGGCATCCCCATCCCGGGCCCCATAGTGTTATAGGCCATGGCCTCTGGGCTGGGGGAGAGGGCGGTGCCTAGGGGGGGTGAGGGTGAGGGTATGTCTGACACCCCACCGTCTCCCTCCCCCCTGAGGGGATGCACCCCGCCTCCTGCCTGTGCCTCTTTCACACCCCCTCCCTCCTGCGCCTGCCGCTCCAGTCTGCTCTGCCTGCGGATGGTCTGGTCCTTCTCCTTCACGATCCTTCTCAGAGTGTGGACCTGGGTGTTGGCGCTAGCATACACCTCCTGCACCACACCAGCACAGTCAGTACAGACAATAT
Organism: Plecoglossus altivelis; assembly: GCA_036571765.1. Taxonomy (NCBI): domain Eukaryota; kingdom Metazoa; phylum Chordata; class Actinopteri; order Osmeriformes; family Plecoglossidae; genus Plecoglossus; species Plecoglossus altivelis. The sequence continues at coordinate 8,321,782 of BROE01000010.1, read as the reverse complement.
CTGGTGGCCACTTTTAGCATAATGTTAGCTATTTGTTCCTTCCATTAACACTCAAACACTCAAAAAACCTGCCACTTGCATCCAGGCCTCCTTTTAGCATTGACAGCTTACTGAATTTGTCAAGCATTAGCCCATTTAAATGGTATAGTGGATCAATTGTAAAATGACCTCACTGCATGTATCGAAAGTGGAACTAACGGACTAACGGTTAGTCAATTACGAATCAATGAAACAGCAAATGAACTAACTGACCCGTATGCTGTCCAGATCTTTGTTGGTCTGCATCAGCTGTTTCTCCAGCTCCACTATCTTGGCCATGGCCTCGTTCTCTGTGTCCAGGAGCCTCTCAGACATCTGCAGACAACAACACAGAAAGCATTGTTCACATACTTCATAGTAGCAACATTTGACCAAAAAAACACGAATCATTAGCACATGTCTTCCAAGGTGCTGGAGTTTGAATGTATTTGTGTGTGTATCTTTGTGTGCCTGTGTCAGTGCCTGTGTGGATGTATGTGTGTGTGTCCATGTGAGTGTGTGTATGCTTACATATGTGTGTGTGGCCCTATGTATTCAAGTGTGTGTGTATGCTTACATGTGTGTGTGTGGCCCTATGTACTCAAGTGTGTGTGTGTTCTCTCCTCACATGGGTCATGCTCTCCTCCAGCTCCTCCACCCTCTCCAGGGCAGCCGTCTTGGTCTCCGCGTCCTCCAGCAGGGTCCCCACGTCAAACACGTTGTCCAGGTAGGCCTGGATCTGCACCTGCAGACGGTCACTCTCCGTGTGTTTCAGCCTCTATGGGGACACACGCGCCATGGTTACGGCCGTAGAGAGCGTCACCTACACTACAACTTGACCCTTCCTCGTTTGTGGCAGAGAGAGAAAGAGAGAGAGGGTGTGTCCGTGGGTGTGTGCGTTCTAACCTCAAGGTACTCATCCAGGCAGAGTTTGGTGAAGTCGTACTGCAGATGCACTCTGAAGTTCATGTCCTCCACTGAGTGGACCACAATGTTGATGAACTGCATACAAGCCACCTGTACACACACCCCAGACACACGCACACATAGACACAAAACAATGAATAGTTAATCTGGGTCAGAACACTGCGGAAAGAGAAGACAATATTATTCATTATATGAAATCTGGCATTGGATGGATCAGATGTTGTAGTTGGACAGATTCCCTTAATGTCTGTGTTACCATGAAGTCAATGTTGTCGTCCTCATTCTTGAAATGCTCCATCAGCTTCTCAAAGCGCATTGTCTCAGAACACACCTGGGTACAGAGAGAGACAGAGGGAGGGAGAGGGAGAGAGAGAGGCAGAGAGACAGAGAGGGAGAGAGACAGAGAGACAGAGGGAGAGGGAGAGAGGTAGAGAGAGAGGGAGAGGAAGAGAGAGGAAGAGAGAGAGTGAGAGAGGGAGAGAGAGAGACAGAGAGACAGAGAGCAAAAGAGGGAGAGGGAAAGAGGGAGAAAGGGAAAGAGGGAGAGAGGGAGAATGGGCATAGAGGACAGAGAAAAAAGAGAATGAGATGGAGAAATATGCTATCTCTTGGGATAGCAGTGACATAATTAACATTTCATAGCTGTACTTAATGTGCAGTGAAAACTAAATATTTTACACAGCTTGGTCAATAAAAATGGATGATGTTCCTCAGTCTGTTAACGTCTACTCTGTGTCTGTGCATCACAGAGGCACACAGACATACCAATAGATGCACTGGTAAAACAGCCCTGAACAGCAATATTGCAGCATTGAATCAAAATGTTCCAGTAATTTAGCGAGCACACTGGCTCCTACCGTTTTGAAGTGATCAAAGGCAGCCAGGATGATCTCATGACCGCCCCTGACCAGACACACAGCAGCAAGCAGCTCCAACACCAGAGCCTTGGTCCTGACAGGGGGGGGCAGGAGGGGGGGGGGTTACAGATTCATACAGATCTTTTAGTGGCACGTTTCGAAGAGAAAATGGCAGCTGTATTGGGGCTCTACTGTGTTCCACTCACCTGGGGTTCCTGTTGTTCAGGCTCAGGGCTATCTCATTCACAGCATGAGGATGGGACATGACCATGTTGAAGCCATACTGCACAAAGAAAGAGGAGAGAGAGAGAGAGAGAGAGAGAGAGAGAGAGAGAGAGAGAG
>BROE01000010.1:8304556-8319628 GCA_036571765.1 Plecoglossus altivelis | reverse complement strand
TCTGCTCCTACCGTTTTGAAGTGATCAAAGGCAGCCGAGATCTCATGGACCGCCCGCTGACCAAACAGCACAAGCAGCTCCAACACAAGCCTGTTCCTGAAGGGGGTGGCCAGGAGGGGGTCTACACGATCTCATACAGATCTTTTCAGTGCACGTTCGAACGAGAAAATGCAGCTGTATTGGGCTCTACTGTGTTCCACTCACCTGGGGTTCCTGTTGGTCAGGCTCAGGGCTATCTCATTCACAGCGTTGAGAGGGACATGACCATGTGAAACCCATACTGGCACAAAAGAAGAGAGAGAGAGAGAGAGAGACGAGAGAGAGAGAGAGAAGAGAGAGAAGAAACAAGAGGAGAGAAGAGAGAGGAAGAAGAGAAGAGGACGAGGAGATGAGAGAGAGAGAGAGAGAGAGAAGGTGAGATGGTCATTAAGTCAACCCTCCAGCCTCACCATGCGTCCATGCACACATATACAGTACATCCCTCCCCTGTGTGTTGGGAAAACTGCCCCACTAACAGCCTACTGCAACTGTTGGGGAGGAGTTCATTTGAACTTTCTTCTTTTGGGGCTAAGAGTGAAATGAGTATGGATGGATTCATCCATCCAATTGAACATCATTTTACAGAGATTTCACATAATTCTACTGGGATCTAACATAATTCTACAGAGATATAACATCAGAATTCTACTAGGATATAACATCATAATTCTACAGGGATATGACATCATAACTCGACAGGGATATAACATCATAATTCTACAGGGCTATAACATAATTCTACAGGGATATAAAAGAACAGTCGACGACTGTAATGCAGTTTAGTCTCTCTGTTAGGACAAGGGGAACTGAAAGAGGGACTCTTACCTGGTAGTTCATGATGGCACGCAGACACATCACACACACATGGACGTCGTCTTTCTTACACACCAGACGGGAGTTCTTCAGCGTCTTCCGGCTAGGTAGCGTGTTGGACCTGGACACCAGTGTGGAACTAACAGCAGGGTTGGAATCGTTAACACCAGGGTGTTCACCATTTCTTCCCAACTCCTTGGCAAAGTTTATATGCTTCGTGGATTTTGTGTTGTGTGCGCCGTGTGTGTGTGAGTGTGTTACCTTATGGAGTGGCGAGAAGCGCGTGGTACATTGTTGCCGCTGGAGGGTGAAGGCAGGTTGCTGTCACCATGGAGATCCTCTATAGAACGACTCCAGGGAGAATCTACAGAGGACTCAGTGCTGGGCTCCGATATCTCCCCATCAAACCTACACGGAACACACACACACACACACACATGACTCAAAACCATCCCAGAGATTCTACACAACTATGTCTGACAAACATATACCATATTCAGCGCAAAGACAACATATACACACTTCTGTACATACACACACATCCAGACAGATAGATCAACCAAGTCTTACGTGACGGCATACTGAGCGAAGGACAGATACTCCACCAGGACGTCCAGACCCTGGTTCTCCTCGTTTAGAAACTCCCTCACCCACCTGTAGGCAGGGGACAGGGCTTTAGCGTCACACACACACACGCGCACGCACACACACACACACATTTTCAGCGCATCATCCCACACTCACCCGATGTGGTTTGTCCGTAGCGAGATCTCCAGCTCTCGGAGCACTTGCGTAGACTCCTGCACTCGCCTCCTGAATTTCTGAAGGGAAAACGAGACACAGGCCTTCATCACCTTCAAGGCGCAATGTTGAGACAGCGCATCAGCCAAAGTTTATCGTCTCAACTTAGAGGCTTAAGAGACTGTCACCATGGTAATTACAGCTTTATCACACAGAGCAAGAAGCCCGACAGGTGAAGGTGCGTAACCGAGGCAACAGCGTGGCGGCCCACCTTGCGTGTGACAGCGGGGTCGAGGAACCCTCGCAGCTTCTGGATGTATGTGTGAGGGGGGTTCTTCACCTGAAACCTCTCCTGCAACACACACACACACACACAAAGTTAGAAACAAAAACCACCAACCAATCACTGTAAAGTCTGCATTCACAGATGTGAAACACCCCCACCCCTAGGCATCCACACATACGCACACTCCCAGAAGAGGTCCTAGTGTGTGAAGGCTATAACAGTAGGAGCAGACAGCATTTATAAACCTTCCTACTGCTGGTACATACACACATGCATATACACACACAAACACACACATTTTAGTTTCTGGTTTGACACACTTTCCCCCCTTCCTGTCTCACCTGATCACAAATCAACTCCCATTTCTTCTCGTTGTCGTAGCAACGCAGCAGACGCACCTTGTCTGGAGGTAGGTTCATCGAATTCTGAGAGAGGGGGAGAAAATGGAGAGAGACAGGAGGGAGCGAAGGAAAAGGAAAGAGAAGAAAGGGATGAGAGAGAAAAAAGAAACCGATAGGAGCTTCTTGCTGACACACACACACACACCATTTCTTCTCAGAAGAAATGCCATCTCTACTGAAGACAAACATTCGCTCATCAGCAAAGAGATACAAGCATGTGAGAGTAGTGAATAAAACATGAGTGTGCGTAGGAAAGAACCTTACTGATCCTCACACACACACACATGCATAAACACACAACACACGAACACATTGAATTAAATATGGCCGTGCCTCATTGGAAGATGCTGTAAGTTCAGTATATGAAGGATATTCAAAACAACGCTGATCCATTTCAACTAGTAAGATGGATCAGCAAGCACCAACACACACACATTTTCAGCACCCTGCCAGAAATGGAGTGCTTTGACGGAACAAGCCAACCAAAAGCAGAGATCAGTGAGCAGTTAGCGAGTGTGTCTCTGCATGCATGCCAGCATGCATGAGGGAATGGGCATGTGGTGTGGGTGTGTGGGTATGGGCGTGTGCATGGATGTCTGGATGGGTGTTTTGTGTGTGTGCATCTGTGCATGGGTGTTTGCATATGTGTGTGTGTGTGTGTGTGTGTGTGTGTGTGTGTGTGTGTGTGTGCGCGCGTGTGTGTGTGTGTGTGCGTGAGTTACGTACCAATGCGATGGAAAACCTTTCCTCCAACTCTGCAGGGTCTGGCATGGGCAGTTTGACCGGGGCACTCCTGGCCCGGATCACTGCCAACTGGGACTCCATACTCTCTGCGTTACCCATGGTTCATACACACACACTCTTTCAACTCTCTTGCACACACGTTGTCAACCAATTATTGCACACATACACTCCAACACACCCCTGAACGGCCGCTCTTATACCGTTACTGGCAACAGCCCACCTTGTATTCAAACACACCCTTAGCTCCGATTCACACACTATACACACCCCTCGCTGTGAAATCACACGAACATGAACAACAGGCTCAATATTTCTATAGCCTATAATCAGAGCCTCCCAGTAAAGACTGTTCGGTTCCTCCCGAGACAGCCAGACCTTCAGTCAGACAGAGGGCGGTGCGAGATCAGAGAGATGCGGTAAACCGGAGGCGCGTGTCTACCGGGGGGCCATGTCTATCCTCCATCCGTTCATCCTTTTCCTATTGTCCCCCTTTCTTCTCATCTCCGCCGTCAGCACGGCGTTCACACCATTTACCGATTCCCCAGCTGAGGCAGACGTCCTCCTCTCTTATCCTATATTAGCATCATGTTCCCGGTCTCGGTGTATCCTCAGTAACGGGCATGATGATGAAAATCACGAAGGAACCGGGCACGATGTGTGATAGCGAGAAGGCTACTTAATCCGCCTCCCTCCACCACAGGCGACAAAAGCGAGAGTTCAGCCTCCAAGCACGCTCTCGCTCCCCCCACTTCGAAACCCCCTCTCTACCCAACACACAATGAGCCTTCTGCCGCTCCGCTCTCCTCGCCTCCCCCCTGCAGCGAATAGCCCACAGTCGTCAGCAAGAAGAGATGGGAGGGGAGGTGGGGGTGAAAGTAGTCTATAGACACCGATCTGCGCCCAGTTTAACCGTTTTACTCTATACGGGTGGATATGGAATATGGCTGATCCTGGGTCTGCACGTAGGGTTCAACCTCAACCCGGCGATGCTTTGTTTTGTTGCGATGCATCCTGGATATTCGAGTCTTAAACCATTAGCTGTAAATGATGTGCTTTGTCTTTGTATGTCGTATTCTGGGACGTGCTGTTGTCATATCGAGTGGCATCTGTAAATACACGACATGATAGTCTATGCTCAGAATGGTCCAGGCCTTGTTGGGGACATTTGGAACACTTAAGAGCAATAGTCTGTGTTACAAGAAATTAGCTATATTAGCAATAGTAAATACAAATAACAAAAAACATTTAAAACTACAGTTTAACCAAACAAACAAACAGTCTTTATTTATACATTTGAAAATAATACACATGCATGTTATGACAAACAATATTTTAGGAAACTATTTAGGATATATATATTGTCTACAAAGCCAATAAATTGCACCAGTGTTTAAGGCCTACATAATCTCGACAATGTCTGAATGGATGTTTTCACGAGGATTGTGCGTCAGAGAACTATGACCGAATCAAGAAGTCAATACAGACATGAATTTACCGGCAGTGGTATCATTCTCATCATCCACGCATGTGTCTATAAGCCGCCTTTGTCCCCATTTCTGCCTGATGTGTGGACAGATGGGACATCATCAACCACCAATGTGCGCCTGGCCTCTAGTGGACAACACGTGTAAATGACACCCTGGTATTTACAACCAGAGCCCATATTGTTTAAAACTGTCACTTTTTGGGGGGCATGTCCGCTATCATCTTTGCACATGTTCATATTATACATATTTCACTTTGACCGTTGATTCATGTAGGTCACGGGCGCTGTCAGAAAGCCTGGCTATCCTTGATACCTTTCATGTTGCCGGATTCAGGTTTCAGGATTACGCGATTACACTCATGTTTTGGGAAACAAAAACCAACCCGTAATTAATCTGAGTCTACCAAGTATGGCCAGGGGCCTCCGTGCACTGAAAATGCAATAGTACACCCTCTCCACTGGGGTGCAGCATACTCCCAAAAACAGACCTGTACAGCAGGTGTTCAAGAGGTGTGAAAGGGGGAGAGAACAACCGTAGGTAATGTTCAATCCCTCCTCTCTTTGTTCCTGCCGTAAGGACACGCGGATCTTTAAATGGCTTTAGTGGTGCCATGCAAGTGTGAGTCCCACCACTGTCCTTTGTCACATCATTGATCTAAATATCCAATATGCTTATGTCGTATGGGTGCATGTGTGTGAGGGGTAGAGAAGAAAGAAAGACACTAGTTTGCCAAGGAAGAAAGAACCTCGTCCGCTCACGATTGATCGCTTTCCTCTATGGCACCATGGAATTTCTCTTGTGAGGAAAAACAACCACAGTGACACTACAAAAGAGGGTCAAGAATCATTGGCAATATAAGCTGTCCATCAGGAACACTGAGTATACGCTGATAGGTCGCTTGTTGCAGCACCCCTTTCTGGATTCAGACCCGCAGCATCTCTCACGCCCACAGTAGCCTAACCATTCCATCAGCCGCGTGCGTCTGCGCGCACCGGGCTGCGACAGAAGGAGTGGCTGAGTGTCTGAGTAGGGGGGAGAGAGCGAGTGAGAGGGAGCGAGAGAGAGGCAGAGAGAAAGAATTATTGGAGGAATTTTCACGCGCTCACACACACGCGCATCCTTCCCACGGTCAATGGATCTGAGTGCGTGACGCTCTGATACACCAGCACAGGACCAAACCTTGGAGTGCCGCCGGTGTGTTCTGGGTCGAGCGTTGCAGTCATGGGCACGATTCTGTCGCTGTCGCCGAGCTCGCGGAAGGGGGGAGTATGTGTCGATGAAAAATTGGACCTTGCGACCGGCGGTAAACCTGAGAAAAGCTTAAAGAAACGTCACTCCGTGCTGCTCCACGCGCTGACATGGAAGCGGTTGGTCGCTACCTCCGCCAAAAAGAAGAGCGCAAAGAAGGTGAATCCGAACCCCCCAACGTGCCAGGCCCGACCGGACCCGTTAGTGGATCAGCTCAACACTGACAACCTTAAGAAATCTATAACAAAAGGGATAAACGACCATAAACCTGGGCCCAAGCAAGGACCCATCGCCGTCCCTGTGCCCACGGTTCCAGACCAAAACCGTCGTCAAACACAGAACGGTCGGCCTCTACTCTCTCCTCGGCGGGTGGTGGTACAGGTAGGCGGTGTGTGTGCTCGTTTGCGTGGATGTGATTGTATCTAATGTCCAGTGTTTCTAATAACTTGCCCTCCATCCTCCAGGCTTCCACAGGAGAGCTCCTCCGCTGCCTCTCGGACTTCCTGTGCCGCCGCTGCTTTAAACTCAAAGAGCTTTCCCCGAATGAGATCATCCTGTGGTTCAGAAACGTGGACCGGGCTCTGCTTGTCCAGGGCTGGCAGGACCAGGGGTTTATCTCCCCGGCGAACCTGGTCTTTGTGTATCTGCTGTGCCGGGAAGCGGTAGAGGAAGATACGGCTTCGGAATATGAGCTCCAGGCCACCTTTCTCACCTGCTTGTACCTGGCATACTCTTACATGGGTAACGAGATTTCCTACCCCCTCAAGCCATTCTTGGTAGAGTCCAGTCGCGAAGCGTTTTGGGATCGAGCCCTGGGGCTCATCGATAAGATGAGTGGCCCAATGCTTCGCATCAACGCTGACCCGCACTACTTCACCGAGGTGTTCCAAGATCTGAAGAACGAAGGAGGATCTAGGGAGAGAGAGAAGGAGAAAGAGAAGGAAAAGGAGGGTGAAGGGAGACGTATCACAGACCTGGACCGTTAGACGGATCAAGAGAAAATAAATCATTAAGCTTATATTGGGACAAAAGTTTACGGGCGCAGACACCAATCCTGCTGGTTGCTAAAGCGGGACTGAATGTAAACCCGGTTGTTAGACCGCGGTCAGAGGCGCGAGGTGTTTATATCATAGACCGGACCCGGTGGAATTTAGAGGCCTGCAGGCCTCTCACCGGTTGGACCCTTGCCTCGTCTCTTTAAAGACACGTCATTATTTATGTAAATCCAATCTTTGGGAATCTGACACTGAAGACAGGGTCTGGGAGAAAGGGATAGTATAATTTACTGCATGCTGTATAAAAAAGAGTATTCTGATTGTACCTTCTATGTGGTTTTCGGGAAACTGTAGACTGTGTGTGGCCCAGGCGATAGGCTATGAGTTTCAGTGATAGCTTATGTGCGTTCTTGTTTTGAGGTAATTCATTTCTATATGTCATTCGGAGGTGGATAGTGAAGGAGAACTCTCCATGGTCCTGAATCCGATGTTTCTCCTCAGAACTTTGAATGTATGGTACTTTTACCAACAAATGGACGGTTTAAATCGTCAATATGTGCCAACTGTTGCTATGATAAAACGTTATGTTTTATATGGTACTCTCAAAAATTATAAATCGTAACAAGTGACTGTGTTTGCGTCCCGGCACTGTTTTGGGCAATTAAAATTCAGACACATGCAGGGTAGACGCAGTGAACGACATCCATAGAAGTATTAGCCACGACATTGTCACATCAAACAAACAGTTTTATGTCAAGTGGTTCCGTTTGATACGGCATGTGGACAGAGCGAGACAGAGCAAGACACCCACTCCAATAGGCACTCTGAGTCACGTTCTCATGCACGGCAGGTTTACAAGACCTGTTCAGTCATAAAAACGAGAGACAGAATCTCTTATGAAGGTTGAATAAATAAGCCGAGTTGATCTTGATTTGCAATTCTAATCTGCTTCGCAGTCATGCGGCTGTTTCACACCGTAACATATGTAGGCTGCAATCCACGCTAGTAGCCTATAGCCTGTACTGAATTGGTCTGATAAATGTAAGGTCAAATTCAGAGGGGCCAGTCAACCTCGCATACAGGTATTACGTATTCAGCTGTGATGGCTTTTTCAATGCGAAAAAACGCGCATCCGCAAGGGCGCGCGATTCATTACAGAACATGGGCGCGCGCTCTCTGCGTGGTCGCTGACCATGGTGCTGTATCGTTGCAGCCTCTGCAGGTGCTCCACAAACTTAAAAACACAAATCCGTTGTCCATGGATGACATTAAATTAATTGCGTATTGACCACTACCTAATCACAGTTATTTTCATCGGGTGTTGGTGGTCTCAATCACCATCATCCTCATCCTTATCATCAGTGAACAAAAGCTCAGAGAACTCATGCCGTTTCTTATGGGCAATGTCACCTGTGATCAGTGTGTGTGTGTGTGTGTGTGTGTGTGTGTGTGTGTGTGTGTGTGTGTGTGTGTGTGTGTGCGCGCGCGCGCGATGTTTCGCTGGCCATTCTGATATGACTCATCAGCTGGAGCGCAGAGAACCCATGAATTTGTGAATAAAGCAAAGGCCACGTGGTATGTCTGTCTGCAAGTGATTGGCTGAGATTTGCTGCAGTCTGGTAGAAATGCCACGGTGAGAATGGAGGATGGGAGAAGATAAAAGGGGCACTGCGGAAGCGCCCACAGGGGCTGTTGGAATTCAGTTAAAGATCCTGAATAACTAGCTCTAATTCTACACGTATATTATAGACGAGATAAAAAAGATGGAAACTAATTTAAGCTAAATTAAGCTTAGTGTGTATATGTTTAGGTATTTATTTTGCCAGAATTATTTCTATAGTCTGTGGAAAGGGAATCCCTGACATCTGTCAATCACCAAGAGCACACCTCTGTTTTTATACTGGAAAACACTTCAGACTCCCGCTGTTGCCTAATTAAATGTTCAGAGTGAATTGCAGATCATTTAGCATATACAGACTGCTGCACACTGCTGCGGTGAGTGCTGTAAGTGCTGTGATAATATGTTTCCATCTCTGGGTGCGGACCTGTCCGTTTCCAAGGCAACCTAACCAAGACAGCTGTAGAGGAGAGAGACAGAGGGCAGTCAGGATTAAAGGTAAAGGTTATTTAGATGCTGACATGTTAGCTTAAAATAGGTTTACTATCAACTTGTCAAGTCTAGTTGCAACAGCCAATTCGACTGGATGATGGATTTTTCACCAACTAGAAGGAAGCAATACCCTAACTAGTGTGGAGTCAATTCAGTCAAATGCGTTGGCGTTTGTTAGGCCACAAGAGAAACGCTTATGCAACTGTGCTAGACTCATCGTGCACCTAGGAGGACTGTGCATGGTTTCCATGGATACTTCACCGGTTGAGGAGGGAAGGTGAGAGTGAGAGAAGGGAGAGGTGGAGGGAAGACAAAACCATAGGGGGGCAGCAGTACAACAAGAACTAGATCCATTCTTAAATATGAGGTTGATGGTTCCCTCACAAATAACATTTTTGTGTTGGTTTAAACACATGCATGTAAATTCAGTCTATAGGCTGTTGACCATACCAAGACCGCATTTTCAAGTTCTTAGCTTTTCGGTGGCGTAGCTGGCTATGAAAGGGTCACATCCCAGAAGGTCAAGTAGCCTAAGTGTGCACACAGTCCAGGGTTGGTCTGTGATGCATAGCCACCTGTTACAGTAGTCAAGGAGGCTTAGACTCGCAGAGGCTGATTTGCAGAGTTGTTGAGATGAACATAAAATAATATACACCTCCATCTAGTGGTGCGACATGGGAAAAGTACTCTGTGAAAGATCGACCCACGGCAAGAGAGGAGGAAGAGGCAACGGTACAAAAAGAAGAACGACGAGAAAGAGGTCCAAATCAGTTGATGCCTGTAATTCAATTAGGCTGAAGGTCAAAGCAGTTCATTGGAATAGCCATGTAGATTAGAGTTGGTATTTGTTAGAAACACCAGTCACCAATCACTGGAGACAGCTTGTGCAGCTGGCAATTGAGCATATGCCCTCCCCTTTGACTAAACGTTTTACAAAATAAATGTAGGGATCATGCTTCAAATGAATCTGTTCTTAGTGCTGTGCTGTTGGCAGGAAGTGAGTGGTATCCTGACTCAGTATTGTGAGTGTTCTTTAGTAATGATATGGAAATCACCTGATCCACATGTCTGCAGTTACCAGGCAACCCCATGTTAACTGATGCCTGGAAACTAATCTTCCCAAAGAGCAAATGTGAATAAAAGGGCACCCCCCCCCTCATACACACACACACACACACAAACATACACACACACACATACACACACACACACACACATACACACATACACACATACACACTGCAGATTTGGTGTAAAAGGTGTGGAGAAAACAAAGCAAGCTACGTGTTGCAAAAGGAAAGAGAAAGAGAGATGAAAGGTATTGCTTCTGGCATGCTTTGGTTTTTCCAGTACAATCACTCTCAATCTTACACTTATTGTCCAAGTGCTTGGCCGGACATCCAGAACTATAAGCTGTTCCATAAGTTCTATAACTATACATTATGTATACTCGTTAACATTGTTTTGAGTTGTTTCGGTCAAAATACACTACACTTTCTTGCTGTTTGTTCGGCTGTTTCGTGAAAAAGGTTCTAGCAAAGTGATATGTTTTCACAGTCTATTTGTGAAGCTTAGTAAAAAAAAAGACTTTTAAAACAAAGGGGAGGTTAAAAGGTCAGAATCGATCGATTATGAGAAGCATTTATTAGTGGAAGAAGAAGCAGTCTAATTAGACCCTGACAACGAAACGGTATACCATTGATAGGAAGACGTCACGCCTGCTGGTATATGGTCTGGACCATCTGTACCGCTCTCCGCTGAGTTTGCACGCACGAGCTTAATGTTTAACCAAGAACTCAATCAAAAGGTAACGTCGTGCCATTATCATTTCACTGTGGGGCTCGGATCCCCATGGTAACACAGACCCCAGACCCCGTCCATCTGTCTGAGTGAGAGGGAGTGCAATGTAAATATTTGGCCCACGCTATTTTATAATGATCAGGATGATCATCAGTCACGCGTAGTCTACCTGTTCTCAGATCCATTGTGGTCAGTAGAAATCAACGAAAGATCTTGAATTATGTAGGAAAAATCAAATAAGTTGGTTTGCTTATTATTATTCAGCACATATGTTGGATGACAGAGGTACAGTAGAGGTCAACAATTATTTCATTATCCACACCACATAACAATAATCGTCACATTTTGTCCGTGAGCCCCACGATGTCACCCTGAACCTGGTTAACGCGAGCCGAACGAACAAAACTTTATCTTCATCAGGTATTGTTCGCTTTGCTCAGCGTAAAACAGATGCAGTAGCAGGCCTACAAGCAAATTAGATGCAGACTGTTGTTAAGATGTCACTTGGCTCCAACCGAAGACTTAACAAGATGCTGTGAAAATAAAGGTTATGACCGTAAGTCACAAACAGGCGTGTTTCTTACACAGGCCTCTTCAACATGGAAGTTTAAACGACTCAAAATATTACCTGTGGTGAAGGTTACACCAGAAAGTGGTGCGTTGTGACCAGTCATCATTCTGTAGACCTCTGCGTGGGCTACTCTAACACCCTTCATGGACCAATACCCTGGCTTTATAGGCGGAGTAACATTTGGGAACTTGGGTTTTAGAAGAGGGGGAGGGAGCTAAAGGGTTAGTTAGAAGGAAAGTTTATTCGACTGTTCTTATAACTGTATCATGTAACGTTTCACATAAATAGGATATCTCAATGATTATCTCTAAATATGTTTATCTGATGCTGAAAGGAAAATGAGACTTCAAACAATTATTCAGTCATAGCGTAAAAGAAGGATTCTGTCCCGAGTTTATGCATCGTTTGATTTCATACGGCGCCTCCCTACGGTGATTCCATGTTACTTCCAGATGAAATGACAGCCTGATACAGTTGCCTGTGTAGGCTGCTCTTGATTCAATTTGTTCAAGAAAAGATCGGATGGCCAAATTAACTCACAGAATAGTATTGACTACTCTGTAATCTAATTATGATCTTAATTAGAAAATGCGGAATTAAATGAGTATTGTCAGACAGTCGGAATTCAACTTGATTTAATAACTTTTCCGATTTTCCCTAAATGCAGACACGTTTTGTCCATATATGTGCAAATAGAACTAATAAGCTAGCGTTTTATTTTAACAATGAATTTTTCCAAAAGCGAGTTTAATGGTTGAGTTAGGTTGTGAGGCCACGCAGAAGGGCATGTTACAAAGGGACAAATACAACTCAAACCTCTAAATCAAAGACGGCCATATTTAATACATTCTTATTCTGAACTGATGCTAACCAACCCGGACAAAACACAAACACAAGCCTCCCATTTCAGAGATGAAAAATGGTCTTTATTACAAACCACAGTACATAACTTAGAGGTGAGATAGTAGCCTTTTCTTATATACAAATCAATGAAGATCCTGTATGATAGTAGAGGCTGTGTCCCAAAGCACACACTATGCTCCATAAAGCGGACTAACTGTGTTAGTGTGTATGGGGCGTAGGGTGTGATTTAGTTGTAATGGCACAAAAAGTCAAACTGAAGAACTTCCATGGAGGGATAGAAAGTGTGCTGCTAGTACAGTCCAAACCATACATTGATGACCAGAGACATAGAAGGGTCACAGTTGTTGTTTTTTTTTGTTTTTTTTACCCATCTAATTCCTTTAAGGTTTGGAGTAGGGGTTAGGGGATGGTTTGGTTATCCTTAAACTGGGTCTCTAGGCAACTTCCAGAAAGAGAAGAATCGAAAGTTCAACTGTTCACCTGTTCAACCTTTCAATCCAATATGGTGAAATGAGGTTTATCAATGATCAGTAAGAGGTTTAGATAAGATGAGATAACTTTCATGTTTCTTCTGCTGAATCATATACATAGCTGTAAAATATTATTTACACGTTCGAAAGAATGCATAATATTACGCTTTAAACTCTGGATTACATTAAAAGTACAAGGATGCACATTCGGAGTGTCCTTCGCACTGCACAACTCTTCATAACAGCAACTCTACACAGGAAACAACATCAAAAGGACACGGGTCAGAACAGGAAACAGTTTTCTGTCAGTGAAAAAACACAGAGAACATGGGAGCCCTATGAAGAACCCTCAAGGATCACTAACACACACACACACACACACACACACACACACTCGCACACACACTCGCACACACAGACAGTAACATGACAATACTTCTCTGTTTCCTATTTAGGTGAAAAACAGAATATAATAATCATATAAGAACTCTTTATTTTGCTTAATGTGCTCAGACCTCTATGTCGTGAGACTTTCTCTTTTTTCTTCTTCTTTTTACATATATCAACAAAAGAATGATGTCACCTCAGCCACCTGGCACAGGGGTACCCAGGGTTGGAGGTGTGGGTGGGGTAGGGACAGTCCAAGTATTTTTAGCCCCCGGATACACTGTAATGTTGTAAACATAACCTGTTGACATCCCATTTTCTTACACCCTCTCCAGCGGCTACTAGCTTACTGCTAGCATCCCTAAAAACAGAACCTTTCCAGCCTTATTTGGCAGTACAGTCATGTGTCCCACCCATATGTCTTTTTTGACCAATGAGCAACTGCTCCTCTGGTCGAAGGATGACATAATCCTCCCATCTCCTCCAATAACAGTCTGTTTCCACTTCAGATGTCAACCTGGACAGCCTCCACCAGAGACTTGCTCTATCAGGCCTCTTCCGACCTGTGGCCTCATAGGTTGACTGGTGTAGCACCTGTTACTAGTCTTGGACTAAGAGCACGTTACTGGTTGTAATGGATCCCCTAGTCGGCACTGACAATGAGAAACCAGTGTATGTTATTAGGACAAGCTCTGCATATGAGACTGACTGGTTTACCACCTGCTTGGGAAAGATGTACCCTGTGTTTAACTGGCTGTTTCTCAAGACAAGTTTGTCATTGCAGCGAGTTGGGTTTGCATATCTGATATAACTAACTAGTTGCTCCCTAGTTGGTTTGAAGCTGTATGTGTTTCACTAGTGTTATTGGGTTTAACTAGTATTAAAACAAACTAGTTGCTGTTGAGAGGGTTGGTGACGTGTGTGTAGTGGTAGTCAGGGTTGGTGTTGTTGTCAGTGGTTGTGGAGGACACTGCGTGGCACCCAGCCCTCAGCAGGAGGGGACTCGGAGTTAGCAGGTCGGTAGACAAGACACTGGCCGTGCTGGTTGGATGCTAATATCTGCACTTTCTCTCCGCGAATGACGGTGATCTCATCTTCACGTACTGCGGTGAAGTCCTGGGTCACCAGCACTAGCTCCTATGCACGTGCACACACACACACACACACAAAGGTTTATCAAGGTTTTGCCCTGAAGCAGCAATTCTACACCTATACAAAATGGGCGGTCTACTGCATGTACTTGAGGTTTCTACAGTGAACTATTTTTAGCCAACAGAATTGTGTCTGTGCTCTGGAACAATTGAGTTTATGTGATCTTATCTCACCTCGTCCTCCTGTGTCTCACTCTCCTGCTGAGTGTGTGTGTTGTGTCCATTCGGGGTGGGGGGCACGGAGGGGGGACGGCCTGCTGTTTTGATCCCGCAGCCAGACAGGGGGCGGGACACTGTGTGTGTGCCCCCACCCTCCTTCCTCTGATATTCAATGGGAGACTGCAAAGCTGAACACGCACAATAATGCACACACATAACACATTTAACGCACGTGTTAAAAAGCAATTTTTTAGCCCCATTGAACATTCACACATTTTTCCTTAAACATATCGTTAAGCTTGGTAACTTTGACCAGTGTATGAACTTTGACCTGTAGAGGCTCACCAGAGAGGAAGTTGCTCTGTGTGTCCAGTAGTTGGGTGATGTGTGATGTCCACAGCTGTTTGACGGCGGTGCTGGCAGCCTGCAGAGTGAAGCGCTCGGCAGACCCCCAGGACCACAGCACAAACTTGCAGGGGTCTCCCTCCACATTCTCCTGCATGGCCAGGTAGCTCACCTGCAAACATAGGTCACAGGTCACACGCATGTGCACACAGGTTCGACTAAGAGACAAGCATTCCCACATATATCCAGTTGCTAAAAGACACTAACCCTGACCACACATACAAACACTGACCCAGCCAATACAAGTTCACCCTGTTCAACGCTCCCACCTACACACACACACACACCCACACCCACACATACACACACACACACACACATACACACACACACACACACACACACACACCCACACCCACACCCACACACACACCCACACCCACCCACACCCACACCCACAC